>JBBIGC010158450.1:0-16987 GCA_037576955.1 Lepidarchus adonis
TACAGGGATCAGATACTGAAAGGCAGATACAGGGATCAGATACTGAAAGGCAGATACAGGGATCAGATACTGAAAGGCAGATACAGGGATCAGATACTGAAAGGTAGATACAGGGATCAGATACTGAAGGGCAGATACAGGGATCTGATACTAAATAACAGATACTAATGGGCCGACAAAAAGATCAGATACAGGTAATACAGAGATTGGATATTTGCCAAATTCTGAGGAATAGTTCTGAAGACCATAGTATGCTGTTAAGGAACTACATTACCCATGATGCTCTATGTTTGTGCAGCTGTTCAGTGAATGTGAAGATTGGCAAGAGAAAGATTCTTCCTGGGAATCAAAGGAGAACAAGTCTGATTCAGCCATTGAGGCGGAGCAGAGAATCATGGAGTGGGCAAAAGAACTACAGGCAGTGTCCGAGGTAGTGTCGGTGTGTGTGTGTGTGTGTGTGTGTATACCCATTGATGTGTATCTACATCATTTTGGTGTAAATATCTGATGTGTGTACGTGTGTAGAACTGTGGTGTGATGAGAGAGGAACTTGCTCAGACTCTGAGGCAGTTGGAGCTGAAGAAGAAGAAGCTGCTCACACTGCTGCCCTTCCTGGAGTTCATCACATGGTCTCTGCTCAAACACAACCAGGTCAGATTGGATCACTGCTTGTATCAGTGCTACATTTCTGTTGGTTTACTGTGCCTTGAAAAAATATTCATACCCCTTGAACATTTCCATGTTGTCATGTTACAGCCACAGACTGAAATATATTATTTATTGGGATTTTAGGTGATAGACCAACATATACAGTAGTAGTACATAATAGTAAGGTTGAGGGAAAATAATACAATGTTAAAATATTTTTACAAACTAAAATCAGAAAAGTGTGACATGCAAGCGAGTCAATACTGAATGACAGTTACAGCTGCAAGTCTTTTGGGGCATAATTGCACTGGATTTTATTTAGAGGTATTAGAATAAAGGGGCTGAATGCACAGCACTTTTGAATTTAGAAACATTTTAGAACACCATGTATCATTTTTCTTCTACTTCACATCTATGTGCTACTTCGTGTTGGTCTATTGCATAAAATCCCAATAAAATACATTTACATTTGGGTTTGCAACATGACAAAATGTTGAACAGTACATGGAACAGTTTCAAGGCACTGCACATCACAGGCTGGTGAATGGAAACAAGCAGGTTCAATTAAAAAAGGACAATGAAGGCAGTCTGCCAGCGGCCGACAACAAATCCTGTCTGGTTTCAGAAACTCATTATTGTCCATTATAGAATATTTGATTTGTCATGAATTTTATAAAAAATCAAGAGCAACTTCAGCTTATCAATTTCAAATAATTTTCTTAATAAAGTCTCAAGCCTACAATTCTTTAAACATTTACCCTAGTTTTTACCCAAATAAATTGTCTAAATGAAAATAATCTCTTACACAAATAACATTCAGGCTTCAGATCAGGTCACAGCTCTGAAAACAGCAATTCTAATGATAGTAAACAATGAGAACAGGGTTTCCATACTTGTACTTAGATCTGAAACTAGCATCTGATACAGCAGATTAATGTTCTCATTAACCAGCTTGAACATGGTATCACTTTTCTGGGAATGTTTTAAAATGGTTTGATAGTTACATAAAGGGCAGAAAGTACCTTGTTATGCTGAATACAGCGGCTAATGGACTGATGCAAAGAAAACAATCTCTCTGAATGTGGACAAAATAAGAGACATGGTTGTTGACTTCAGGAGCATAACAAAGGAATCACTCTCCTTGGTGTCCACCTGTTGGAGAACCTCACCTGGTCCATCAACACCACTAGTCTTTACTTCCTAAAAAAAGCTAAGGAACCCACCTCCCATCACCAATCCTCACCACCTTCTACAGAGGGATTGGTGAGAGCATCCTCAGTAGCTGCATCACTGTCTGGTTTGGAAATTGCACCGTCATGGATCAGAAGACCTTGCAGCAGGTAGTGAGATCAGCTGAGAAGATAATGAGAGGTTCTCTCCCCTTCATCAAGAACATTTTCATCTCACGCTGCATCAGTAAAGTCACCAGTGCCTGACACACCCCTCACATGCACTGGTTTCCCTCCTGCCGCATCGAAGAAGGTATCAGATTGTTCAGGCTTCCACCACCAGAATGTGTAACAGCTTCATTCAATTGTAATATTATCACATTATGTATCTTTGTATTTTTATATGTTTACAATGTCAGATTCAATTCTCATGTAAACTCTGAGGAGCTTCTACCTGATCAGAGAAGTGAAACCGTTTATGTAATGGGGTAAAGAGTGAGAGCAGATAAAGACCATAAAGCTTCTGCTGAACACTTTGGACCAAAGAGAACTTTGATATGACTTATACAACACACACTTATCTTCAAATCCATGATGATCACCTGCATTAACCTGCATTACTCCAGCTTCATCCATCTTTTAATCCTTTATTCCGAGCTCCTTCATTTCCTTCATCACTTTAATCAGCTCTTCTCTAACCAGTCCTCGCACCCACCGTCCATCTGAATGTTCTAACACACCTGAACGAAGCTTTGAAGTCCAGAGAAGATCTGGTAAATGTGTTTAGGGTTTTCAGGGCTAGAACACATTCAGATGCTCAGATGTTTCTTTCAAAAATGTTCTAATTAATTTTAGTTGTGATGTCCAGAGTGTCTCCCCTCTCACTGTGTGTGTGTATGTGTGTGTGTGTGTGTGTGTAGGGTTCGGTTCCTCAGGTGTGGCTGTTGTGTAAGCAACGTACCTGGAAAATAGGTGAGTTCACTGCGTCAACCCTGTAGAGCTCAGTGTGTCCAGAGAAACATCCGACTGAGTGTGAAGCCTGAATATCATTAGAAATGTTCAACTGTGATACTTCTTACTTTGATCTGAATTTGTATTTCTTCAGAGAATCTGAGGTTTCTTTCCTCAAACTTTGAACATGTGACTTATCAATAATACAATAATAAAACTTTAATCACTTTAAACCATGAAATTCAAAATATGTATTTGTAATACTTTGATTTTAAAATGTCGATTTTAAAAATTTGTAAAAAAAAAAAAAATATATATATATATATATATATATTAAATGCATGCACAGACAAAAAAAATACTAATTTGTCAAATATTCATCTTTGAAATTCAGATCTGTGTCTAATACATTTATTTGAATGTAACCTGTACACTACAGGTCAAACATTTCACCAAAATCATGAAAGACCTGGTTAACTTCTGGAAACGGGGATTAAATAAAGACCTAACAGATCATGCAAAGAATCTAGAAGTGCCATAACTTTTGATGCTTTTAATTAAGTTCATTTCAAACCAGCTGGATGGAGCTGAAGTCTAGAGACTATCTTACTTGTTTCAGCCTTTTCCTCCACATTGGGTTACTTCGCACTCAACATACGGGGGATTCGTGGTTACGTCACTGGCTGCCTTTATTTACACGGCATTTGCGGAATTAAAACATAGTTTGTGCAAGAACTAGTTGGAGAGCGGAGCAGATGAATACTATCAGCATCATACGGGAGACGGCATTGTGCCATTCGCTCTCTTTAGTTTGTGTTGGAAACTTTATTATGGTTCAGATTGTCAGTACCTGACCAACTCACCAAATTCACCCAACCATTCTGGATTTTTATAGGACTTTGTACATTGTTTAGACTAGTGACTGTCTATCTGGTGAGCTCATTTCTTAAAGACCTTTGGTCCATGCCATGTCTTGGGTGTCCGTCATAGCTCGTAGCTTAGCTTATGTTGTTTATTTTACTCACGCTCTCACTGCTAACAAGCGACGACTCCCAGAAAGCAACTCTCTTTTCACCAATTTTCCTGCAGGTACTACAAAGTCCACAATGCATTGCTACCCATGAAAGACGTTTCCCACAACAAATGCCTATGATAGAGAGTTAGCTACATGTGTGCTACTTGTTCATGTTTAATAAATATATGCCATCGTTACATACATGAGTTCCAACTTAGTGATATTCATGTTATTTAATATTCAGATGAACGGACCCCCTGTGCAGTACTACTTCCTGCACTACAATACTGTGCTAATACTGCAGCAGAGGGTGTAGGAACAATGTGTTCCAGCTCTGCCTTTCTTCACACAGGCTGATCAGCAGAAGTGGGAAACAGCACCTGTAGGAATTGTCTGCAGAATATTTCAGTGTTTTGTGCACTAAACCTTGTATTCATGATGGATTTATTTATTAATAACACTTTTTTTTTTATATATATTAAAGGTTATTCATTGTAACAGAACTGCTTGAATTACCAGTAAACACTGGGTTTTCTAAAAACCAGTAGTGTAATTTATTTTAAATCTTACATATTTTTTTTTTTTACAGAAACTCCAAAATACATTCCAAATTCAGGTAAGGTACATTATATAATTATTTATTTTACACATTTATCTGTAGTTGTAGTGCTGATGTTCATCATTAACAGGACACAGGTGATTAATGTTGTGTTCTCCTGCAGTGTGGACGTGGATCTGCAGTGCTGCAGGTAAGAACCTCAATCTCAACAAATTTAAACCTAAAATAAAACTGATTTTTAGAATCTGGACAGTTGAGGAGCCAGAACATGTGCTGGAGTATTTAAGGTGGAATGAAAAGTTGAAGGCAGACGGTTATGAAGAATCATGTACTGAAGCATGTTAGTATTGCTAAAACAAACTACCATCTTTTACTAGTCGATGTCTCTCTGGACCCGCTGACCAATCACCGCTGGCTGCTGGTGTCAGATGACCGCAAGCGTGTCCAGGAGGCTCTGAGCGAGACGGAGGCGGAGCCTAATGCACAGCGGTTCGATGGCTGGCCGTGTGTGCTTGGCTGGCAGGGCTTCTCCTCCGGACGTCACTACTGGGAGGTACAAGTGGCCAATAATGGTTACTGGCGTCTTGGGGTGACCACAGCTTCGTCCAAACGTCACGGACGACTACCCATGAGCCCCTGCCAGGGATTCTGGGTAATCTGGAGGAGCACCCGTCAGTTTTACGCCTGCACCAAGCCTGAAACACCACTGCCCCTCGGACAGATGCCCAAGAAGGTGGGCATCTACCTGGACGTCGAGGAGGGACAGGTGTCCTTCTACAATGCAGAGACACACTCTCACATCTACACCTTTACTGGACACTTTAAGGAGAAGCTGTATCCACTCTTCGCACCGCTGGATGGACGCACCCTCATGACACTGTGGTCGCCAGAAAATGCTCCAGAAATTTAGAACACAGCCCTTGCACTAACTCTAAGGTTGGACGAGCTTTACAGCAGGATGGGAACGTCTCCGAGACTTCAGCCCTTTGCTTTAGATCTCACACTGTGAACATCATAACATTGTCTGTATTCCTTCAGGCTCTGCGGGACAGTGTCCATGTTCCTTTGGTAAGTTGTAAGCATATTAGACGAGCCCAACAGCCTTTAAGCAGATACTCGTTTGTTTTACTCCTGGTTGCCATGCTGCAGTTGTATGGACAAGGATGTCAGTTCATATCCCCTATAATGGACTGTCATGAACTGCGGATTATCTGATTTAGCTTAAAAGTCCTGCCCCATGGAATCCCCTCTGATTTATCCTCCATGTTTCAGTCCTGCGCAAACTGAAAACAAAATGTGAATCATTTTTCAAATAATTTTGCTCGTTTCCTGTTTAGATCATTACTGTTCAACATGGGGGAAGCACTACAGAGCAGATCTTCTCAGATGCTTTATGTTTAAGGGGGTGTGGCCAATAGGAAAAGAGATCAGACTAATTTATAGTGGACAATCCTCACTTTTGGCTTTGAAAATGTTTTGTTTATAACGTATGTAGATGGGTGAACATTCATCACCATCTGTACATCGTTTCTGATCTCAGAACAGCTGAAAGTGGAACTGGTGGTCACAGCAGCCACCAGTGTTCAGCAGGGCGCCAACACTTCATTCAGGGTCTCTTCAGTGGTTTTAGGTTTTCTGAGATTTAAACGAATGGACAGTCTTTACATTGCATTATCCCTCCTATAGATGCGATATTGGTATTAAACAGTCTGACGTTATAAATGTTGTACGTTCTTAGAAATTATTTCCCCCTAAAATATGCTGCTTGTCCTTGTGCTGATGGAAAACACTGTAATAAATATGTTCTAACAGCAAAGAAAGATGAAGGTTTTTTAAGAAAAACAAGATTTTTATTATTTTTTTTCTTTTCTGAAAAAGGAGAACAGTGAACTACAGTGATGGATAAATGTATATAAAATGTGGAACTAAAGTCTACGATTTCTTACAAAAAAAAGAATAAATGGCAATTAGAGGAAAAGAATACAGTATCAAAAAATAAAAAAATATGACAAATTCAAGAAGGTGCCCTGAGTTTTCCTTAATTCATGCACCAGAAGACCAATCAATCGAACATCACGTTTACCTGCCAATCCCATCAGCTAGCAGGAGATCACATGAAAAAAACAGTTTTCTAAACTGTTGGTTGAAATAAACATTTGATCAATAGTGGGCATGATCAGGTTGATTGACTGTTGAAAGGCTACAAGGTATTTGGGGGTAAACAGGGCTTTAAGGGCTTTATTTCCGATCTTCCTGAATGTTTTACCCAGAATTCACAGTTCAGCTTATTGTACTTACTGGCGGAGCATCGCTGGCAGCTACAGCAGCTTTCAAATTACTCTGACAAACGTCAGGAAAGCGGCAAATTACAAAATAATGGATATCCTGGAGAAAAGATCATCAAAGGGATGCTCCACAGACAGAAACACTGATTCTAACCTCGTCTCACCTATAATGGGAGTGAGTGGACACAACAGTCAGGGCAGCACAGCAGGAGAGTGAGCGATGTACCTCCCCAAACACCCTGCAGAAACACACAGTCCAATCAAACCCTTCAGCTGAGTAACTGCACATGTACAGCGATGAGAGGAACGGAACCGATGAGCAAAACAAGCCCCATCTTTACAGAGTAAGCACTCTTAGAAAAAAGAAACTGGAATTTTAAAAAAGGACCCTCCCTCTCCCTCAATCTGAGTCGCTCTTTTCCTCCTTGACCAGAAGCTTCTTGCCTCGTTTGGGCTCTGGAGCAACTCCGTCCCGCTCCTTCTTTGTGCTTTTAGAGGTACTGAAAGAAGAGGAGAAGGAGAAGACTGTGATTCAGTTGTGGGAGAACTGAACTGAATCACTGCTGTATCCAGTATGAATTATTCAGGATCTACTTTTGAATTACTCAGCATCTCTGAAATATTCAGAATTAATTATGGATGAATCTTATGAATATTATAGGGGTTATTACTAGGTGTTATTTATGTATGTATAGTATGTGAAGGTGTGTGTGATGTATAGACTCACAGTCTCTGGCGATACTTCTCAGCTTCAGCAGGAGGCACTACATCACTGAGCTCCAGGCTTTCATTGATCCTCTTAAGGAACTCGTAACGCTCCCTGCCTCGAACCTAAAGACAGAGAGAGAGAGGGAAGGAGTGGCAGGGGTGTACTTTTAAATAAAAATGATGGATGGATGGATGGCTGGAGATAAGCAGGTTATAAACAGTGTGTACCTGCAAAACGTAGACCTCGTCATCGCTGCCACTGCCGCTGGTCTTTGCCTTCTTGCTAGCTTCAGGGCGGGAGGTTGTGTCCTTCAGGCCTGAAGGGCAAGATTCAAGCTGAATTCAGTGTTTAACTCTGGACCAGAACACACACATCGCTCAGCACATGGGGTGTAAACATTCATTCACACTGTTATTTTGATCAACATCTAGACTCACAAACATGTCCCTAAACAATACAGGTCAAACTAAGACCCACTGAAATATTTCTCCAACTAAACTGACTGTTGTGAGACTTGCACTCAAGCTCTCTCTCTTACACACACACACTCACAGCGTTTGTTCGTGGGCGGCTGTGTTCTGCTGGCACTCTTGGTCTCCTGCTGCTTCTTGAAGTTACTCTCCTCCGTCTTCCGGTCTCGACCTGGACAGGCACACACACGCACCTCGAACGAGCGCCGGCCCAGCAACTGACCACTACATACACGGGGTGGGGTTGTAGAGAGAGAGGGAGGTAAAGTCAGGGAGGTTTTCTCTGAGCTGCTCTCAGCACCAGACTTATGAAGCTGTTACTCACTCATGTGACTCCAGCGTGATGATGGTGAGGATGGGCCTCCGGTTCATTCCACCCATACAGCTGCTGTTACACATGTAATTATACAGCACAGTGGTGCACTCCGACCCAACCTACACACAGACACACACAGAGACACACTCAATCCTCTACCACTCTCCAGCACCTTCTCCATTTTACTGCATCATTCACCATTCATTTCTAGTTTTTTTTCTTCTTCATAGTGCACAGATCACACTTTTAGGAGACATCAGTGGCCTTAACTCCAAACTCTCAATCCAGCTTTTAGGTTCTTTTGTATTGTGTAATAACTGCAGGCCAGCTGATGCAGAACCTACAAAACTCTGGTCTGGATCGGAGAGCCTCTGGGTGAAGGTCTCATCATTGTGCCATAAAGCTTGCAGGACGTCCCCACAGCGGATACAGAAGAACACAGGGGAATGACTCTTCCAACACAATGTGAAGTCTCAGATTCAGCACGCACAGTGCAGCCGGTGAAAGATAGAGATTGGAAGTGAAGTACCTGTGGGGTTTCGTAGGGCACCAGCACACTGTGGCGTAAAGTTTTATCCTCTTGATACATGGCCTGAGGGTTACCCTCCACTCGCAGGAGATGACCAGCAGGAGTCAGGCCTACAGAGGGGAAACACAGTTCAGTGAGAGGAGAATACTGCACAACCACGCACAGTACAGTACAGGAGAGTGATGTCCATCCCTCAAGGAGTTTTCCAGGAGGTTCCATGAAGCATTGTGTTGTACCGTCATTGTTTTCAGGGGTCCTCTCGTGGTGTGGGCAGCGGCGGACCACCTCTGCTACATGCTCCGGTTTCTTATACACTGCCGTGGCCCTCAACATTGCCCCCAGAGGAGGAGGGGAATCCACCTCCATCTGCACCGGACAGGTTTTCGCCAACTGACAGTACAGCTTGTTCAGATCTGGGGAGTACTGAGAGAGATAGACAGAGACTTTATATATATATATATAAATTATAAATATATATATAAATTATTAATTATTATTTTAAATTATTATTTATTATTATTACTATTATTTAGTGTGTGATCTTGTGTCGAGAAGGGAAAATGCAGACATATCAGCTATAACATTACGACCATCTACCTAAAATTGAGCAAGCCCCCCTTATGATCAGCCATAACATCCGGCTAATCGTAAGAATGCCCCCAATGCTGCTGAAATAGGTCTGACTGTGGTGCACTGTGTGTCTGACCCCTTTCTATCAGCGCAGCATTAACATTCTGTACTCTTTTGGGTCACACCAGACTCCCAGCATGCATCAGTAAGCCTTGGGAGCCCATGATCCAGTTCCTCTTTCTTAGATAACTTTTGGTAGACATTAACTTGTGCACACTCCACAAGACCTGCTGTTCTGTAGACGCTCCATCACAATAACACCCTCAGATTCTTAGACTCTGTTTCATCACATCAACAAGAACTGACTGTTCACTTGCTGCCTAATATATCCCACCCCACTGACAGGGGCCACTGTAATGAATTAACCAGATGGTCAATGTTTCTAAATTAGTATTTTTTGCTACTTTTCTATTTTATGATTAAGGCTCCCCGTTTAAAGTCCAGTGTGTATATGTCTAATAAATTGTTGTATATATGTTTATTATATACTGACTGCAATATCCAGCTTAGCTAAATTGCTATAAATACTATAACAAACTGAACTAGTTATAGATAGTATAGTTATATAGTAAATAAAGTGTTGTAATGAGAATATGAGCAATTCGAGTGAAACTAACCAGATGAACTAAGCCTCTTTCCATGGGAAAAAAACAAGCAGCTCAATATAAACTTCATTCAAACAAACACACACACAGAATCTGGTTAATTTTTTACTCTTACCGTCTTGATCAGATACAGTCGGCTAATCTTCATATCTCTGCGTCTCACACACATGCCCCTCAACATCTATACACAACACCACAGTCTTCACAAGTTTAGCTTCTAACACCGCTCTAACGGTAGGAAGCTTCACACACACTCCTCACCAGACATGTTCAGACATGTCTCTACAGTCCAGCTGGGTTTAGCCACACACGCGCGCGCGCGCACACACACACACACACACGCTATAAATGAGTTCAGTATATTAACAGCACAGACACTTCACAACTTTAAGCTCAAAAACTCATGTCCAGACACTTGGTTTTAAGAACTGATCTCCAGAGGAAATCCTGCAGTAATACTACCAATAAGCCTCTGTGGCTGGACTGAGGGGCATACTGGGTCATGTAGGAGATACTGAATATGAGATTATAGAACTGAAACACTAATGCTGAGAACAGCAGTGGTTTACCGTGTAAAGGCAGCATGTTACAACTCTGACGTGTGTATTTATCATATATATGTTCCTTATTTTTATTTATTGTATTTATTCTTTAATGTGAATTTTCTATCAACTTGTATAAATGAGTAAATATTGTTTAGTGTTAACTTTTTGTGTTTTATACAGCAATACCCAGGTGTGTGTACAGATTTAAACTCATTTAATAAGCTTTTAAATTTAATGAGGAAAATGCATTTTTCTGGCCCAGCGTGGAAGAGCAGAAGACTGTAAACATAATGCTGAGCTTTGGATCGGTCAGTAAAATCTAACCGGTGGTCTGTATGGGAGTTGGGTGGGGTGGAGAGGCTCAGTGCTGGGGGCGGCGCTTAATTAACCCAGGCACTGCCGGAGGAACTGATAAGCGGAACATGTCTGTTCATGTCATTTGGTGGAGTTAGACCAGAAATCACCGAAAATTCACCACCAAAACCCCATCAGTGTTGAGGCGGCAGGCACGGAGGACGGGCTTTCGGAAATGGACATTTGGGCTCGGCTTAGACCTGACCCACTTGGCGAAGACGGGGGTTACATCTTGGCGCAGGACTGCAATGGCGATAAGCTCTGGAGAACAAGTGAAGTTCAGTGGCATCCAGAAGAACAAAGGAGAGATGGGAAGAACGTGAACACGGTCTGTGTGTGTGTGTGTGTGTGTGTGTGTGTGTGTGTGTGTGTGTGTGTGTGTGTGTGTGTGTGTGTGTTTTGCACAGACCTGATGATGGTATTTCAATTTATTATTAAAATAATACTAATTATTATTATTAACAATGTACCTTCACAAAATAAAAACTTAATTACTAAATTATAAATACTTTACTACTACATTTTTAAATCATTATTATTATTATTGCTGTTGTCCATGTTAGATGACTGTAGGTATGATGTCTGAGAGCTAAATCACTTCAGCCAAAATGCAGTAAACATCAGAAACACACTCCTCTGGCAGATGCACTGTATCACAGTTATTCACGTATGCACACACGCACACACACACACAGTTACAAAGTCCGCTACCTGGAGCAAAAGATGCTCATGGGCAACAAATCCTAACTGATGAGGCTGAAAATCATGAACAAAGACTGTTCGTCACATTTAAACATTCAGGGCTGATCTACTGCAGGTAGAGAAATGTGTGTGTGTGCGTGTGTGTGTGTATACTCACAGTACAGGTGACACTCTTGGCCGTGCCGGACTGCTGGAAGCGAAGCCTAAAGCCATGAACACCAGGGTAGTCGTTTGTGACAGGAACAGTGGGAGCAGACGAGGCCGTCGACGGCTGGGGAGATTCGCCAAGGACATCATCGAACAGAGGATGAACAAACATACTAGCCAGGTCCTCTGGAATATACTACAAACACCCACACACATAATAAACATAATAAACCAGCAATAAAATAAATTAAAGTAAAAGAGCAGGAGACAAGGAATAAATAAAAGATAATAAATAATAAAAAATACGAAAATTAAAGGGAAGTATAAGAAAAAAAAAGAAATAAGAGAAATAAAAAGTAAAGAAATGCTTACATCATCAGTGTCCGGTGGCGGTTCCCTGGAGGACAGAGAGAAATAAAAAAAATCTGTAAATATTAAGTTACAATTAATGTTACAACCATAAATGCATGTGTGGCCCACTGGAAGGTTTAACTCCTTCATTTACAGCTGCTCTGACCTTCACACAGACGCACACAATCCCAGTTTCTAGCCTTCCACCCAAATGCTTTACATCAACCTGCACTCAGCACATGTCCAGCTGCTGCCACAGGCCAAAATATAACAATAACTACAATAACTTGTGTACAACACGCGACAAGTCTCTAAAATCACACTGGAATAAATCCCATTATGTTCAGAATCCGCTTCTGTGCTGTGCTTCTGTTGACCCAGCAGAATATGGCCCAGAGCATCACACTGCCTCTACCACCTCGCCTTTTTCACAACATGGTGCCATCTCTTCCCATAGGCCCGACCATTTACATTATGTAGAAGAAAACGTGATCATCAGACCAGCCCACCTTCTTGCACTGCTCCATGATCCAGTGCTAATGCTCATGTTCCTAGAGCAGTTTTTCATGGTGAGACAGAGGTCAGCATGGGCTCTCTGACTGCTCAGCAGCTCCATAAACAGCAGACTGTGGTGAACTGCCCAACAGTGAGCAGGTCTCCCTCATGATCAGTCATAACATTAAGACCGCCTGCTTAATAGTGAGCAGGTCCCCCTCATGATCAGCCATAAAATTAAAACCACATGCCGAATAGTGAGCAAGTTTGTTCTGACCCATCCTTGCCCACACGGGCATTCAATTATGTACTCCGATTATAATATATATAATATTACAAATATAAATACTTGGAGTGATCTATGTATTTTGTAGGTGCGTTGGATTGATTTCAGTATGACATTACATTTGTGTTTGTTCGCCTCTGTTGAACCTGCAGCCCAGACTGTAATGCTGAGTTACCGCCGCAGTCCTTAAACCAGTGTAGACGGACTGATTCGTGTCAAACAGTGCAATCTGCGCTCGCCTGACGCCACAAACATCAGGAAAAAGTTCGATTTATATGCCTGTGTGGACAAGGCCTAACTACTGCAGGCCTGGAACATTCCACAAAATGATGTTCTGACTCTGATAATGAAGGTTATCTACTTCATCTGCCAATGGGTTAATGTTGTGACCGATTCTTTTTAGGTTCAGGACCAGCCTTGGTCTGAGGGACAGGCCCTCACTGTAGGAGTGCTTACATGAGGTTCCTTATCCACAAATCAGCAAACTCCTGGCTTTCTGATGGCTCCCCCATGGCGGCCAGTGGCTCAGTCGGCAGCGGGCTGGAGCACAATGGTCCCAAAGAGCTAAGGAATGAGGGAAAGGAAGAAAACAAGAGGACAGTAGAGGATTTTAGTACCATTTTCTGGCCTCAGGTTACAATTACAATGCCACTGAGCTATTTCAGCAAATTTCCACATAATTTATTGCAAATCCTGAAATATTTTATGCACCTGCAGCTAAAATTGACTCACATACAGTGAAAATTGTATCACTAAAATAACCAGTTTCTGAAACAACAGCCTCCTTTGTTCATTTACCTTCTACTGAAAAATACTTTTTTGGTATATTTTATAAAATGGGACTTCGAATTTATCCACTATCACACTTTGTCACTGTTTTATTGAAATTAGCAAAGTTAAATTATGCTAACCCGTTAGCTCACAAAGCTAAACGACAAAAACCCAAAACATCTCTCGTATATTCGGGTTAAATTTAAATATTACACCCAAAAAACGTGTAAACGTGTTAAACTGTAAAGATATAACTAAAATTAACTAAAACACAATTTTATCAACAATTTTCATTTTCACCTGAGGTAGCCGCTATGCTCTGTTTGGAAGTTGCTAGTTATCTACATAATCTCGTTGTAAACGCCTCCAAAAAAATTATCAATATACCTGAAAATGAAGAGAATTTGTGTGAAAAGTAACGTTTTATTGACGAGAAGCCGCGTTTCCTGGTGTGAACGTCAGTCCGACGTCGAGGCCCGAGACTCGCCATAACAGTAAAAGGATTCACACAGATCGGTGTAAAAAAAAACTGCTGCATGTCACAGTAAATCGGTTAGATCTACACAATTACAGGTTTACTAAAGTCTCAGCTAAATCACTGTTTCATATGCAATTTATTGCAAATTCGCCGGCTTCTTCGTTGAATTAGCAGTTCCACCTTAAATGGTATATAATTTACAGCGCCGGACTGTACGATTTAAGGTAGAACGGCTAATTACTATAAACAGCTAACTTCCTAACGCGATTCATTCACTCTTTACACAAAACAAAGCAACTAAAACGTGAACAGTAAAGTGACCTTGTCCGCATGATGTTGTTACCTGTAATTCTTGAAAAATCGCAGAGATTCCTCCCAGAAACCTGATCTTCGAGCAACAAAACACAAAATCTCAGAAAACTAAAAAAACAAATCCACCTCTTTACAACTCAGCCGGGGAATTCCCCGTGAGGCGGAGCCCTTGGCTCAAACAGTCCGAACAAAACAGAAATCTGCACGAATTAAAGGGGGTGTCCGTCAGGTAAGCCCCGAAAACATTGTCCGTGTTGTTTGCTTAGTTGTAATGTTTTGGCTCATTAGTTGTAAATAATCAATTTGCTTGGTAAATAAGTTATTTGGTAAGCACGATAACACACTGAACTTTACGCCTACGTACATTATTTCTGGTCCTATGAGAACTCGCCTCCCCCGGCAGGTGCAAATGGTTCAGCCCGAGCGACTTTTTCGTACCACTGAGACGAAACTAACCAGCCACGACGAGAGAGGATCTATCAGTTTATTTAGAGACTGTTCACATAAAAAGAAAGGAAACGTGGTGTCAGTTTTATTCTACTCCAGTAAACTACAGATCTAATCAAATCACATCTAATCACAGTAAAAAACAATGTAAAATTAGTGTAAGGGGGGCAGGTCCTCTGCATTTCAGGGAGGTTCTGTCTGTGTTCAGTGGCTATCAAAGGCACTGGGTGTAGGAATCGGAGAGCAAGCGGAGAAGGAGGACACACCACGGGAGGAGGGTGATCCAGTCTTTGAGGATCATGACTACGCTGCAGCTACAGATCTCCCAGCTGCTGCTGTTCTGACAGGTCACGCTACTTTGTGGGAAAATGCTTCTGAACTTGAACTTGACCATGTTTCTGGTCCTGATCATTACCTTGACCCTATACGTTACCCAAACTCTGACCAATACCTCGATGTTACCCTAACCCTGATCATTACCTTAACCCTAAACGTTACCCTAATCCTGACTGTTACTCTAACCATTACCATAAGCCTGACCATTACCCCGACCATGACCATAATCCTGACCGTTGCCCTAACCCTAAACGTTACTCTAACCCTGACTGTTATCCTAATGTTACCCTAACCCTGACCATTACCCTGACTGTAACCATAACCCTGACTATTATCCTGACTATTACCCTAATCCTGACTGTTACCCTGACTGTAACCATAACCCTGACTATTATCCTGACTATTACCCTAATCCTGACTGTTACCCTGACTGTAACCATAACCCTGACTATTATCCTGACTATTACCCTAATCCTGACTGTTACCTTAACTATTACCATAAGCCTGACCATTACCCCGGCCATGACAATAATCCTGACCATTACCCCGGCCATGACCATAACCCTGACCGTTACCCTGACTATGACCATAATTCCAAAGGTTACTCTGACCGTCACCCTAAGCCTGATGGTTACCCTGATCACTACCCTGACTATTACCTTAACCCTGACAGTTACCCTGATTACTACCCAGATCGTTACCCTAACCCTGACCATTATCCCGATGTTACCTTGACCATTACCCTGATGCCTACCATCACCCTGACTGTTACCCTAATCCTGACTGTCAACATAACCCTGACCATTTCTCTGACCGTTACTCTAACCCTGACCATTATCCCAATTGTTACAATAACCCAGACTGTTACCCTGATCATCACCCTAACCCTGTCCATTATCCTGACTGCCACCCTAACCTTGACTGTTACCCTGATCCTGACTGTTACCCTAAACCTGATAGTCATCCTGACCTAGCTAACCTAACCCTGACACTTTTCCTGATCATTAACCTAACCCTGACTGTTACCCTGAGCATTACCTTGACCATTACTCTGACAATTACCTTTACCCTTACCCTAACATTATCCTGAACATTACCCTGACAATGACCTTGACCCTTACCCTAACATTATCCTGAACATTACCCTGACAATGACCTTGACCCTTACCCTAACATTATCCTGAACATTACCCTGACAATTACCTTGACCTTAATCATTACCCTGAACATTACCCCAGCAATAACATTGACTCTGACCATATCCAGTTACCCTGCCAGTGTTAAAAAGATGTCAAAACTGCCTTATTTTACAGTCCACATCTAAACAGATTCTCTTATTATTACTTTGATATATTTTCCTCAAATGTATCTATTTATTTATTTCTATATTTTATTTTTATTTGTTATGCTTATCTTTTCTTTTTATCTCCAACACCCTTGATTTCTGTAACCTTAGCTTAAATTCTGTTTTCATGTTTTTATCTATTTTCTTAAAATTTTAAGGATTGTTTAAATCTATTTTTATTTCATGTAATTATTTTCTTATATTTTTATTTTCTATAAAGCATGTTGAATGACCCTGTGAATGTTAATGTGCTATATAAATAAACTTGCCTTGCCTTACCCTAACCCTTACCATAACCCTTGCCCTCACCCTGACCCTTACCTTAAATGTTACAGTGACTTTTACCCTAACCATTACCCTAAACCTGACCCTGACTTTTACCCTAAACCTGACCCTGACTTTTACCCTAACCATTACCCTAAACCTGACCCTGACTTTTACCCTAAACCTGACCCTGACTTTTACCCTAACCATTACCCTAAACCTGACCCTGACTTTTACCCTAAACCTGACCCTGACTTTTACCCTAACC
>JBBIGC010158458.1:0-16984 GCA_037576955.1 Lepidarchus adonis
TGTGTGGGTGTGTGGGTTCGTGTGTGTGTGTTTGTTTGTGTGTGTGTGTGTGTGTGTGGGTGTGTGTGTGTGTGTGTGTGTGCGTGTGTGTGTGTGTGTGTTTGTGTACGTGTGTGTTTGTGTACGTGTGTGTGTGTGTGTGTGTGTGTGTGTGTGTGGTCAGCTGCAAGATGTTGGTTGACAGCAGCTGGAAGGAAAGTTCTCATGAATCTCTTTTTCCCACTGTGGGTGCAGCAGTCGCTCACTGAAGGAGCTGCTCAGTGCAGTCAGAGTCTCCTGCATGGGGTGGGAGATGTTCTCCAGCAGAGATGAGAGCTTTGCCTCCATTCTGCTGTCAGTCACCTCCACTGGGTCCAGAGTTCCTCTGGTAACAGAGCCTATTCAGTCTCTTCCTGTCCCCAGCAGACCACACCATGGAAGTCATGGAAGGTCTTCGGGAGCGGCCCTTGTTCTCCAAAAGACCTGAGCCTCAGCATCAGATACAGCTGCTATGTCCCTTTTTGCAGAGAGTCTGTGTTATGAGTCCAGTCCAGTTTATTGTTCAGATGAACACCAAGGTACTTGTAGCTCTCCACAGACTCGATGTCCATCCCCTGGATGTTTAGTGCCTAAGTTGGAGGAAGTTTATGCCTGTGGAAGTCTGCCACCAGCTTCTAAGATTTTCCAGTGTTGATCTGGAGGTAGTTCTGCTGATTCCCTGCTCAGTTCTCTGTTCTTCTCCTTGTCCCCATCAGTTATGAGGCAAAATATTGCAGAATCGTCAGAGAACAGCTGGTGGAGTTGTAAAAGAAATCTGCAGTATAGGTAGTGAAGAAGCCGTTCCCTGTGGGGCCCCTGAACTGCAGACAGTCCTGTCAGACACACAGCCCTGGGTTCTAACATACTGTGCTTGATTGGTGAGGTACAGTATGAGATGCTGATCCACTCCTGCGTGCTCCAGCTTGTCCCTCAGGATTGTGGGTCGAATGGTGTTGAAAACACTAGAGAAATCAAAGAACATCTCACAGTGCTCCCTGTGGTCTCCAGGTGTGAGACGGAGCGGTGCAAGAGGTGGATGATGGCATCATGCACTCAAATGCCAGGCAAACTAGAGTAGAGTAGATCCAGTGATGAGCTCACCAGGGGCCGAAGCTGATGACCAACTGCTCCAGGCATCAGATGGGATGTCAAAGCCACTGGCCTGTAGTCTTGTTGTGTGTTTCATTTGGCCACATGGCTAGTCTTGTCTCCGCCCCCTCCAGGTGTCACAGGTGTAGTCTCTTTATAATTCACCCTTTGTTTGAGTCTCTTGTTGTCGGTTAGCGTGTCTGCAAATGCGACCTGTGCATTTGTTCTAAGCGTATTAACCTAAAAGCCAGTGTTGGTTCTTGTGTTTTCTTGTTATTTTTAGTATTTCCATGTTCTTGTGTATTTGTGTTAATTTATTAAACTCACAGTATTATTTACTGCGTTCCGCCTGTGCCTACTTCCGTAAACCCCTAAATCCTTACACTAATCTGTATATTGTTGGTATTAAATGGCAATAAAAAGTGTAGTGGGAAAATAAAAATTTACCCCCAACTTCCCAGTAAACCTAAAATAAAATAAACATTCTGTATGTTCCCTTCAATTCTGGCTTGACTGAAATAATTTTATAAAAATATATATATATTTTTTAAAGTTTCTATTAAATTAAGATTTTTTAAAATTATTTTTGTTTGTTTTCATTTTTATTTTATTTTTTAATTATTAAATCAAGAAATATAAATGTTAGTACCTGAAGATTATGGTTCCATTCAACCAGTGGAATACTGTTCCAACAGTTGGAATTAATGTTTCATAGAACTTTAAACCTTTAAAGATTCAAATCACTTTTTAAAATGGGTTCAGTTTGTAAATCATAACTTCCAAAAAACTGTAAAGCTAGAGAAGATTGTTCCAGAATCATGAACAAATCTGTAAAGTATAAAGCATATGTTCATACTGATTGTCCAGAATGCCTGGGCTCTTTACATTGCATTGTTAGAGAATATCAATTGTATTCTGTAGCACAAAGTCCTTTAAATATTGAATCAAACATTTTAATGGAAATTTATTTTAGATTTAAAATCTGCTATAATATCAAAACTGTGAAAAAAGTCAAGTGAGTGTTGATGAACATGCGCATGTTACAGATTCTGTGGGTTTCAGAGGAATTCTGTTCATATATTAGAAAGCATGTGTAAAACATGCACATTAGTAGCATGTAGTGTATAATAGTCTCTGCCCCAAGGTTCTCACAAGCGAATAATGTTATGAAATTAAAAAATTAGTCCCTGCATTCAGTGAGCTCTGGCATTAATAAAACATGCATGCTTTGGGGGCAAAAAAGATTCCATCTTTTACCTTTGATAAAAACTTGAAGTCACATTTTAATGTGGCCAATATATTTTGTGGGAAAATATCTTAAGGGTTCGCCTAAAATTAAATGTAAATTTGTTAAGTGCTCCTTGGATCAGTAACTCCAACCCCACCCGCACCCCCACCCCCACCCGCACCCCCACCCACACAGCTTGTCTTTAATGGGGTTTCTCACCTATGAGTCACAGCTCTAATGCACACGACGTGTTGAGGGTTTACAGTAACTCGCTGTGTGTGATGGGACTGAGATGAGTGAACACTTGCTGGGACACAAAAATCAGCAATACTGCTAATAACTGCTAATAACTGCTAATGATTTAGGAGAATTTTCAGCAGATGTGGCAGTCAGAGAATATTTTACCACTTAATAGTACAGAAGGTTTATGAATGAGTCTATTAGTTATTAAATAATAGTTATAAACACAGAAATAAAAACAGCAACACTAACCTGGTTTAACTGTGGATTAAATATTTTAAAGTTGAACAATAACCATGAAACTCATTTAAAACATAATATTGTATTTGATAAGAGACTCAGCACAGACTCAACTACTGACTCATCACAGACTCATTACAGATTCAGCACAGACTCAGCACAGACTCATCACAGACTCATTACAGACTCATCACAGACTCAGCTACAGACTCAGCACAGACTTCACTACAGACTCAACTACAGACTCAGCACAGACTTCACTACTGACTCAACTACAGACTCTGCTACAGACTCAACTACAGACTCAGCACAGACTTCACTACAGACTCAGCACAGACTCAGCACAGACTCAGCACAGACTCCGCTACAGACTCAGCACAGACTTCACTACAGACTCAACTACAGACTCTGCTACAGACTCAACTACAGACTCAGCACAGACTTCGCTACAGACTCCGCTACAGACTCAGCACAGACTCAGCACAGACTTCGCTACAGACTCCGCTACAGACTCAGCACAGACTCAGCTAATTAAATATGATTATGTAAATGTAGACTTTCGAGTAGTTGATTGTAGTTTTTATTTATCACTTTTATTTCTTTTATTTTTTTCAAAGGCCTATTCTCTTCTCTTCTCTTCTCTTCTCTTCTCTTCTCTTCTCTTCTCTTCTCTTCTCTTCTCTTTCTTTCCCGTGGCTCTGATCAATCAGTGGAGAAAGTTGTTGATTCTGTGAGTCTGCTCTGGGTTCAGTGTGGAATCACCTAGTGACTGATCATTCTTCCCTGAACGTCTTCATGCCAGTAATTTAATCCTCACTGCTCCAGCGACGGAATAAATTATTTAAAATTTTACTAATGGTCCCCGTTTAGCACAAGCCCACTGGTCGGAAATGCCTGTGATATTTGGCCGGCAGCTCTCTCTCTCTCTCTCTCTCTCTCTCTCTCTCTCTCTCTCTATCTCTCTCTCTCTCTCTCTCTCTCTTTCCCTATCCTCCCCCCTCTCTCTCTCTCTCTCTCTCTCTCTCTCTCTTTTTTTCTTTCTTTCTTTTTGTCTGCTCCTCTCTCTCTCTCTCTCTCTCTCTCTCTCTCTCTCTCGCTTTCTCTCTCTCTCTCGCTTTCTCTCTCTCTCTCTCTCTGTCTCTCTCTCTCACTTTCTTCCCCCCCTCTCTCTCTCCTTCACTCTCTCTCTCTCTCTCTCTCTCAGCAGTGAAGGATCACAGAAAAAGAAAAACACAGTGTGGTTTCATTAGCTGGAGCTTAGCGACAGGAGCCGCCATGTTCCCGTGTCCATCTTCGCTCTCCTGCAAATCTTAATGAAGTCAAGACCCAAGTTCACTGCTGCAATTCCACAGCTCCAGTTTGTGCAATATAACAATTTATCATTTGTCAGAAAGACACTTAAGGTTCTGGCGCTTTAATAATAAGGGCTTCCTCTGGGCTTGAGTAATTAGAAGTGAGCGGCTTGCGTATTTACTAAATGTGGAGTGTCATTGCCACCACGGCCTGTTTCCTGCATGAATTATTCCTCTATCTGTAATAAACAGCTGGGTAATTATTACTGCCATCATCAGATAAATGTCTCTCAGTAATGTTCTAGCAAGGCAAATGTTTAACTCTTCGCGAGTGTAGAGGGGGAAATTTATGGACTCCGAGTGGTTAGGCTACTTTTTCCACCCTCACATCCTTTTTCAAGGACATCTGGCTTCATAACTGCAGGCTTTCCTCACTTTTTACATCTCAGAGTATTTAGGGAAAGTGCTTTATCACAATAATGAAGTGATTCATATGGTCTGCATATAGTTAACCGCTCATTACGGCAATAACTGTGGCAAAATATTAAAGATGGAAAATCTATGTTATTTTTTTATTTAATTTATTCATTTATTTTATTTTATTTAAAGGAAAATAATTTGTCTTTTTAAATTAAACCAATATTTTCAGGCCTAGCAATGTATTTATTATTGGGACAAAAGTAAATGTGTTTCAAAAATTACACATTTCTTTCAAAATGTTTTTACATTATTTCTCCTTTTTTATTGGCTTCAATATCAATAAATGACCTTAATGAAGGTTCACTGACTTTTCTGCAGATGTTAAAGGAGATCTTTGCTGACAGTCCTTCTTATTCAGTAGGACCTCAGTGTGGTGTGATGTGAGATGAGTGTGATTGGTTTATTGTCGTTTATTGTTGGTGGTGAGAGGAGGCAGATGTGTAATGAAGGTTTTGAAAAGATTTTATCACTGAGTATAAATGTTACACTTTTACGACTGTAAAACCCAAATCTCAGGCGGTGATTCCTGCAGAGGTTCTGAGAAAGTGCAGCGGAATAACAGGCTGACTACGGAAAGAGCCAGAACAGTGTGTCCACTGCTGACTACACACAATAACAGCGTCTTCATTACGGCCACTTCATCATATTACCCTCTTCCGCAACCTGAAGAGTGGTGTTGGTGTTGGTGTTGGTGCTGGTGCTGGTGTTGGTGTTGTAGTTGATGTTGGTGCTGGTATTGGTGCTGGTGTTGGTGTTGTAGTTGATGTTGGTGCTGGTGTTGGTGTTGTAGTTGATGTTGGTGCTGGTGTTGGTGTTGTAGTTGATGTTGGTGCTGGTATTGGTGCTGGTGTTGGAGTTGATGTTGGTGCTGGTGTTGGTGTTGGTGCTTGTATTGGTGCTGGTGTTGGTGTTGGAGTTGATGTTGGTGCTGGTGTTGGTGTTGGTGTTGGTGCTGGTATTGGTGCTGGTGCTGGTGTTGGTGTTGGAGTTGATGTTGGTGCTGGTGTTGGTGTTGGTGCTGGTATTGGTGCTGGTGTTGGTACTGGTGCTGGTGCTGGTATTGGTGCTAGTGTTTGTGTGGATGTTGGTTTTGGTGTTGCCGTTGGTACTGGTATTGGTGTGTTTGTGCGAATGTTGGTGTTGATCCTGGTGTTGATGTTGATCCTGGTGTTGATGTTGGCATTAGTGTTGGCGTTAGCGTTGGTGTAAACATTTAGGAGGAATCACAGTGAGTTTACTTATTAACTCATGCTCATCAGCACAGAAACATTTACCTTATTAATAACCCGCTCCCTCGACCCTGAAATGGGGATTGAATTCTGCTGTTCATTTTGATTCTCTGTGCTGATTGGTCAGTGGCCTGCAGGTCTACGAGTCACTGATGAAATGAATTTAAGAAAAAAAACGTTTAGGAGGTGAAGAAGTGGCCTGAACTCAATCAGAAGGTGAGTTTCTGAAAAGAGGCGAAAGATAAAAATTCAGACGTTCAACATGTTTTTGCCAACACTGTGGACTGTTTATCCATCAGTGAAGTTAGGGTTGTGTGTGTGTGTGTGTATGTGTGTGTGTGTGTGTGTGTGTGTGTGTGTGTGTGTGTGTGTATGTGGTGTAAGGACACACAAAGGTCATCTGTGTTAGCTGCTCCCATGTCTCCCTGCTGGTCCATCAGCACTAATGAGGTTTATATGTTCCCCCATCCCCTCTCTCAGACACAGATCGAGATCCCCTTCCACCGTTACAAATCTGTTTGGCTTTTGTCCACTACAGTGCAATTAATAACTCGCCTGAGATATAGGTCAGCAAAGGTCACCGAGAGTGGAGCACCAGCACAAAGGATGAAACAGCTTCTCAACAACACAAACTTCATTATTAACCCTTAAGAAGCCGCAGCTATCGGCTCTGATAACAACACAAATGAAGGCGAATATTAATAATTTAATATTAATTCTGCAAATCTAAATCTTTCCATCATTGTTGCTGATGGTCAGATGGTCAGATGATATTTTATCATATGGTATGACTAAGAGCCGTGTGGTACAGAGATATTAATCAATATGACTGACATCACAGTGTCACCGAGTGTGTGAAGCTCAGAGATGTAAAGGAATCATACAGGAACATATTGTTTATCATAAAATATCCTGTTTAGTCTGCACTGCATGAAACATTATTGTTAAGTTCACGCTGTTTTTACATTTTTATGATTAGACTTATTTTTATAACAATACCAGAAGGTATTAAAGACATTTAATTCCATATTTGGAATATTGGTTATAAGTAAAAGATATTAAATGGTTTAAATAATTTAGTTTAATATCTTACTTGTTTTCTTGTATTAAAAAAATACATTGTACTGTACAATACATTTTAAAAATCCAGAGTTTTG
Source organism: Lepidarchus adonis (assembly GCA_037576955.1). Taxonomy (NCBI): domain Eukaryota; kingdom Metazoa; phylum Chordata; class Actinopteri; order Characiformes; family Lepidarchidae; genus Lepidarchus; species Lepidarchus adonis. The sequence continues at coordinate 6,974 of JBBIGC010158458.1, forward strand.
AACTGTATTAACCTTCCTTGCATTATTAAATACATAATTAGGCAATTATATTTGAATAATATAATAAAACAGATGAAATAACTCATGGCCTTCAAGAATTAATGTTATATTGTTCATAGGATGACATTATAATTAATAATGATAAGTAATGACATTATTACAGAAGCACTTCACCCAAAATAGCCAATGTTGCTAATAACAAAAGGAAGTGAGTAGTTGAAGTCTGTTTCCAGGAGGCCGACGTGGGGGGTGGGGGTGTATGCGCCTCTGTAAAAGTGGTGATTTTTAAATGTCAGAATGTTTGAATATAGCCGGTTGTATAAGTGCTTGTAGAAGGAATATTAATAAAGTCTTTTGTGCTGTTATAATTGAAAAGTGAAGCTTGGGGAGGAGGCCAGTCTGCACACTAGAGAAAGCAGTAGAAAATGCTGGACTTTCTGTGTAAAATCTCTCAGTGAAGAAGTGTGTTTATGTTTATGTTTGTTCATTCACTAAATGACTTAATATGTCTGTGTGTAGTGTGTAGCGTGTCGCGTGAAGTGTGTAGCGTGTAGCGTGTCGCGTGTAGCGTGTAGCGTGTCGCGTGTAGCGTGTCGCGTGTAGCGTGTAGCGTGTCGCGTGTAGCGTGTCGCGTGTAGCGTGTCGCGTGTCGCGTGTAGCGTGTCGCGTGTCGCGTGTAGCGTGTAGCGTGTTGTTGGAATGCAAAACAAACTCGTGCTCTGCGACCTTTTGACCCCACAGCTCAGTCACTTCACCTGCCCCCACGTCTGATTCACACGTCTGATCCCCACGTCTGATTCACACGTCTGATCCCCACGTCTGATTCACACGTCTGATCCCCACGTCATTGCTGTGCCGAACAGCTGAGACAGGTTTTCACGGAGAAAAACTTTTTTATTTCTTCATTCTCAGGAGAGAGTTGGAGGATCTGGCGGAGCAGCAAAGGAAGGAGAGAGAGAGAGCTGCTGTGGAGAAGGAGGAACAGGCGAAATGCATCCAAGCTCACAGACTTCACTTCCTCCTTAGCACCAAACAGGTCAGCCCCTCTCTCTCTCTCTCTCTCTCTCCCTCTCTCTCTCTCTCTCTCTCTTCTTCCATTCTCTTTCTCTCTCTCTCTCTCTCTCTCTGCTCTCTTTCCCTCCCTCTCTGGCTCTCTCTCTTTCTTTCTCTCCGCATAACTCTCTCTCTATGTCTGTAATAAAGACTTGTGTGTGTGTGTGATCCTGCCAGAGCGCTGCTCTCCCTGTGTTCTCCTGACAGGACGGGAAGTTTATCATTATTGGAGAAACTGGTGAATTTGAGGAGAATTTTCTCAAATTTTATAAAATACAATTCACATACGTGTTCAAATTTTTCACTCATTGAGAGCGCATCTCTACCTCTCTCTCTCTCTCTCTCTCTCTCTCTCTCTCTCTGCATGTTTGTAGTGATGTGTAAATGTGTGGTGTTTGAACCTCCCACCTCCAGGCAGTGCTCCAGTGTCCTGCAGGTTAACACTTCCACCTGGACATTTTGATCATAAAGTAGAATATCTCCTCCACTCAGCAAATCACCACGGCAACATTAACAGATGAATATTATTTTCCTGTGAGGAGCCTCTGGCAGTGGTGTGTCTTGATAATTATGATGAAGTGCTGTTGATTCAGCAGCAGTTGTGGGCAGGCAGATATTTCATTTTGCAGGGTCTCCTTCATGCCTTTGTGGTTATGACGCCTTTTCTCGGGCCTCGCTCGCTTTCTCTGCTCTTTACTGCTGCCCACGGCCTCGCTTTCACCCATTGCCCATCGCACGCCAGCCGTGCCACAGCGGCCAGGGCACAAGGACACCAGAGCCAGCTGTCTGCAGTCGGTGGGCGGAAATCAAGAAATAATACATACCGGCTAATGGAGAACAGATGTGGGCAAGCAGTGTGATAGTGAATGCAAATGGGTGGAGTGTGGGCGATGGGCACACTTACAATAGCTGGTGTGGCATCAGTGCTAACTGTGTTTGCTGTAGTTGCTGATTGGTTTGGAGTTATTACTGCTGTGCAATGACATAATTACATAATTACATTTTACTCTCATTCTCTATGGCATTTGTCTTGTATCAAAATATTAGTCTTTTTTACGAAACTATTTTCCAACCTTGCTTCATCCCTTAGAATTAAACTGAATGAAACTGTTTTTGTTACTGTGCCTCATTCTGACATTTACATTGTGTAAGTTTTGCAATAAAATCAATTACTGTTTTTTCTCTTGTAGTAAATTTAATTGATAAATTGATGTTGGTTCTGATTGGCTGTGGTTTACAGGCTCCTTATCACTTTACTCCTTATCACTCCTTATACTTTAGTAGTTAGTCTGAATGAGTTTCAGGCTGAATGTGCAGATATATATGAGCTGCTTTTCGTGATGTCACCAAAACACCATTCAAAATCGCTCTGATTTTGTTTTGCTTTTTCATGATATTTAAAACAATAAATTTTACACTTTTGACCAATCTCAAATTGTTGAGAAAAGAATCTTATTTCAATACATTTCTGGGGGTTTTTTCTCGCTGTGCAAGCTGCAAACGATGACGATGATACGAGTTCGTATCCTGAGAGCGGCGTCTGTAAACACACGTGCAGAGAGAACGTATGGACATTATTCAGTGCAGATAATAGCTCCAGAAAAGGTCAAGAGTTTAAACTGTGCACCTCAGACCCAGACTTCAGAGCAGGAAAAGCAGAACTATCTTTAGGAGACTCTCTCTCTCCCTCACTCTCTGTGTCCCTCACTTTTTCTCTTAACACACTCTCACTGTGTGTGCGCGCGTGTGTGTGTGTGACCTTGTCTGAAGGAAATGGATGGGTCTCCCACGGTTCATCGTTAACCAGAGAAAACTCTGCCGGACAAAAGTGGCTGTGCTGACATAGATGTAGTTCCTCTGTACGAGGGTCAACATCATTGCTCTTTTCCTGTAAGTCTGAGGCAAGTTGGGAGTTTGCAGTAGAACCCCCATCGTGCTACACCTCAAGCCTCCATGGCAAGGGGAGAAAAGCCTCGATGAAGCCCCATTAGCAGTTTAAGGCAATAACATGATTAGCGGCAGCACTTAGACGATTCCTTCTCCTCGCAAACGTCCATGAGTCAGTAGCTCGTCTTCTGCTGCACCTTCCAGGACTTCACTTGCTCATAGAGGAAGCCAGGGAAAACTTGACAGGTGCTAAAGTGATAGATATCTGTCTGCTCACGGGAGGTGACAAGTGTAATTGTTTCGCTGAGGTTGAGTGATTAAAAGCAGGTTCGTTTTTCGGCAACACTGCATGCATTTCTAGAGCAGGTTTTGCATGGATACCTGCACCAACGGAAGCAGATAGCAAGATGAGAAAGGAAAGATGGAGAGGTGTGAGAAAAGCATGAAAGATGTGTTTGGATGCTTGAAGGCCACGTGGTGTAGATGTCCTGAAGTTTACTCCTCATTTATTTTATACAAAGGAACAAATAAATTCAAATTTATTCCAATTCGGTCAAAAAATCAAACTACATAAACTACAAACATAATCTTTTCTCTGTTGTGTCTCTTGTAGTGCCCGGGTGTGTTCAACTCGCCATTTCGCCCTGAGTCTGATGAGATGGAGGTGAGACTGAGGAGTGTTAAACCTGTTCGGACCAAGTCTGCTCCCAAAGAAACTCCACTAACTGACCAACGGCGCTCAGTCTTCCTGCAAAATAATGAGCGGCTACCACCCATACACAAGACCCCACAGGTAAAGTGGCTAAATACGAAAACAAGCCTGTAGAATAGTGTGGTTCTCTAAGCGAGCCTTATGTTAGATTAGATTAGATTAGATTAGATTAGATTAGATTAGATTAGATTAGATTAGATTAGATTAGATTAGATTAGATTCGCCAGGAGCAACAGACCAACAGATCAAAATCTAAGACTTTATGGATGATTTTAATGAAAATGATAAATAACAATATATTTTAAATCATTTAAATTTTCTAGATTAGACTAGATTAGACTCTATTGTGGTTTCTGTTAATTCTGAGTGTCATGAGGGTTCACAACACCCAAGAACCAAAACATGTCACTGATGGTACAGGACTCCTCCCATCACTCCCAGTGGCCAGAGCACTTACCATCACTGGACTGCGTGACCAGCAGTTGGACGCTGTTGTCCGGAGTCTTTCCACAGCCCAATCCTACTGACCTGATGGCTCAGCGAGAACACCTCCCACCGTCTCGCCGTTCGTACCGTTCTAACCAACATGCTACGATACACTGATCAGACAAAACACTAGCAAGTGCATCTTTTATCTTGTCAAGGTGTGGTATCTTATGCATTACATGAATAGTTAGTTCTTGAAATTGATGTGTTGAAAGCAGGAAATATAGGCAAGCAGAAGTATCTGAGGTGATTTTAATGGTGAAAGCTAGATGATGGAAGATAAAGCAGCAGGTCTGGTGGAGTAAACAGGGGTTAGTACCTATGGTGCAAAGGAGTTCAACAGCTAAACCCATGAAAGAATCATGGGTACTTGAGGCTCATTGTTGGATGTGGAGTGTGTCCAACCCCACAGAAGAGCTACTGTAGTACAAAAAGCTAAAAAGGAAAGAAAGGAGCGTCAGAGTATGGTGCTGTCCCCTGTCCACCACTTAAAGCACCTACAATGGGCTTATGAGCTTTAGAACTGGACCATGGACCAATGAAAGAAGATAGCCAAGTCCAGCAGGATGATACGCCAGGTCACACTGCTGGACAAAACATGTCCAATCCATGGAGGCCCCACCACAACTGACTGGTCACTCAGAGGTCTCGTAAGGTCCATGCAACAATGGGTCAGTGCTGTTTTGGCAGCAAAAGAGTTTTATTAACAATATTAAGGAGGTGGATGTAATGTTCTGAGTGAGTGGTGATAAATAATAGCGCCCTAGCATTTATTGACCTTCGTTTAAATAGCTGAACTTTGGAAAACAGTGACCCCAAACCGACTGAAATGGAATTCTGGTGAGATTTGACATTTTTGTAAGTACAGTGCAATTTTATTTTTGTATGTTTTGGAATAAATCTGTTTAAACCAGTATTTCCATATCTGCCTGCAGTGTCTCGCCTTTTTAAGTTCAGATGCTTCACTCTAGTCACTGCTCCTCCTCTCTTGCCCGTTTGAATGAAGTGAAGACTGTAATCAGATGTTCTCCTCCGCTAATAAAATCAGAGCTCAGAGTGTAATGACAATTATCAGAAGAGATTCTGAGATAACGAAGATTAAAGCTGAGATTTACAACTCGTATGAAATAGTTTTTGAAAACTCAGCATAAAGAACAATAATGTCATTACACCCCTCCCTCTTCACCGAAGCATTTAGACAGATAACCAGCGATAAGCTCGTCTGTCAACTCGGCCTCTCTTTATTCACTGAATCCCATCAAAGGGTTTCCAGCGAGGGAATACACACGCACTCCCGATAAAGAATTTCTTTACTTCCAAATCTAGCATGTCATCTTGTCCGGCTGCAAGAGGGAATTTGATGATACGTATTTGCAATTTGTGTTATTTACGGTCTATGACTTTTATGGTAACTGGTTCCTATTATTGGTTTCTATTAATGTAAAACATAAGTGAGCAGAAATGAGGCGTGAGTCATTTCTTTTTATTAGAGCCTGAGTTCTTCACCCTGGGCAGACTCTGGCTCCAGCTGGGCCTGTTTAGTGGGAAGTCGCCCCTTTTAGACAATGTGCAATAGATGAAGATGCATTATTTATCCACACTTTACCCTTACAAAGACCCTGGGACAATCCCCTCTCTCGCTCTGCGCACCCCAACCCCCCCCCCCCCCCCCCAGTGATAAGCATCAGGGAGTGATAGATTGATTATGTGTGCCATTTGGGGAAGCGAGGGGATTGGTCAGCGCCGGGTGCTGATCTGGGCTTGATAGTATCAAGGGCAGGGTGCATTTGCGCCAGCATGAATTAAAAGCAACAATGTCTGAAGGTCACATTAAGAAACAAAGAGCACAAACACACACACACACACACATTCTCCAACATGCATATACTGGCACTTTGAGGTTTTGGGCAGCGGGGGACTGGACAGTAGAAAAGACTGCTGACCATCTGCTGTTGAGTCCCTTGTGGTGATGCGACGGCTGCAGCTGTGTGGGGAAATCTCCCGGTTCACATCGTCTACTGGGAACAGAGCTGATTGTGGCTCAAAAGAATGAAAACATTTTACCAAATCGTAATAAAATACATGAGACAATCGGACGAGTTTTTATTAACATGCTGGTTTGTTCATATTTCACATTTTAGTGCAGTGTGGAGCAGCAGTGAGATTCCACTGCCTTCCAGTTCCCTGCCTGGCATCCTGGCATCCGCCCTCTGTGTTGCTGATCACCGTCCGTGCCACAACAGCAGTGCAGTTTGCAGGAGCCGTGAGGCCGGTCGGCTGCTCCAGGGCCTCATCAATAACGAGGTGGGCGGGTGTGGGCAATAAAACATTTACCTTATCCCTCTCCGTACCTGTCAGGGGCCCTTTCGGCCAGCTGTGGAGGTGCAGCAGCAGCGCTACCGGCCCCTGGAGCCCAGCGTGCGCGTGGCCACATCCATCACCGCCCTGGAGGAGGCCAGAGAGGAGCTCCGCCGCCAGGAGTGGAGGACTCGCCTCATCGACCACCCGTAAGTCACACACACACACACACGGAAACAGCACAGATACACACACACCACTGCCATGTGGCAAAATGTTTCCAAAGACACAAAGTGACATTTTTCAAAGGAGAAGATGAAATCAGGCAAGATACTGACCTCACAGACAAATCAGCACAATATTTTAAACATCCCTATTCTTACAATTGTGTAATATTTTGTGTTTAAACTGATGCACATTAATGGTTTATATTTCAGTTCTTTTTAAACTCATCTATGGATGGATTATGTAGTGGATAACATGCTTTCCTCCCTGATTCCGTTCAGTAAGGAACTAAATGTGCCCAGTAAAGCTCATTAATAATAATCTGTGGTGCTGGGCAGTTCCATATTGTTCAGTATCACAAATATTATCCGCAGTCTCAGGCTGGACTGATGTTTACCTTAATAAAGTTCCTGGATCCATGTTTCCTCCGTACTGAGGGATGACATTGAAGGTTACACTACTCTTACAGAAGCATTTTATATACACATCATAAAGACTTATTCCAGCACTTACCGGGGAAATGACTTCAAATGCATCTTCTGACAAATGTGGCTTCTCCTAATAACACTTTAATCGTGAAAGGCTTATGTAGGGGTATGAAAGTTTTTGAATGCTGGTCTTCCGTGAAGTGATAAATGTGTTACAGACCTGACACGGCCTAATTAGATTTAATATTTAATAATATATATTTATTTTTATTACAGCTGTGCAAACACTTCCAGAAAGGAAAGTTAACATTTACTAATGTTATTTCAAGCAATAAACAGTGTGAGATTTTTATTGGAAAGATTGTGTCACATTTAAAGAACACTGCAGTTAAAGGGCACGATGAAATAAACTGACTTTTTAATTAGAAGAGATGAATTAAAAGTACTGAAGTCTTCCGTTCACTACTAGAAACGTACAGACCCTGTTTGGATGTTAAGCACTGTTTTGAAAGCCCTGTTTTTGTGACGTCACTAAGACAAATACCCTTGTGTGTATATCTGCGTTTTCAGCTCGGTGCAGTTTAGCTTCACACTCTTATTTCAGGCCAGAGTGATATTTACACATTTCTCTCTCATCAGTACTGTTATTCTAATGAAAAGAGTTTTACACAATTGTGTTAAAATGAATTATTATTGTGTTTGGTTTATAATACTATATAAATATCATAAGAACAAGAAATAAAAATGAATGCTGCTGGATTTAGTTCTATTGTGTGAAGTTAAAGGCTCCAGCGTTTTCCTCTCAGGCTTCAGAGCAGATGCTAAACTCTGGGAAGGGTTTTGTCTAAACTAGTTAAGGAGAAAACAACTGCACTTTTGGATAAAACATGGCCTCACTGGCTATTAATATCCCTCTCAGATCCTCCACCACATTTCCTCCTTCCTGAAACATTATTAGCGCTCCTCTCCAGAATATAATTATTACAGCGGATTATCATAAGAACATTTTTTTAAACAATATTACTTTAACAGTAGCATCTTGGTATAAAAGCCCTTCCATTTATTTCAATTACAGGCTCAGTGTGCAGCGTTTATTAATCAGGACGGCCCTTTTTTCGCGCCAACTTTAAACAGTAAATTAGCTAACCCCATTAACTCGGGCGGCTCCAAACAGGCTGTAATAGGAGAGGTAGTTACTGTGCAAATCTTATTATACATGTGGCGTCTCCGGGGCATGAGATTAGACTGCGTTTGATCTGGCATCCGGCTCCTTCTTTTCTCCCTCATTTCCGCCGGAATGTTTCAAAGAGCCACGTAGAAGTTGCCACTTCTTTTTCCAGCAGCTTAATTTCCTCCCTGAATGAAGCCACTCTGCCTCTCAGGGAGATAGTGTTGGGGATTATGGTGAAGTAAGCAGTGGAAGATTTCGATGTGGCGTAGACATTTAAAAGCTGCCTGATGATTCTGTTCTGGTTGTAAGTGTTTGGATTCAAAAGTTTTTCTTTGATTCTTTTGCAGCTTTAAATGGGATAAACTGAATTTTTCAAGACTTTTAGCCACAAGCAGATCTGAGCGGAGCGGAATGAAATTTTCCATTAAAGTGGACGTGTGTACAAGTGTTCATGGCTTAAATACGTTGTCACTGTCTGGGCAAATCTCTGTTTAATTTTTTTCTTTTATTTTGTCACTAATGAGAAAGTAGAAATTTTATGAATTCATTTGGTGTTTATCACTTGGTGATTTTACATGTGCAAGTACATCCCTTAGAAATTGCTGATTTTATAAGCGTGTTTGGATAAGCAAAAATTCCACCCTCTTTGATAACAGTGCCTACAGATAAAGGTGATTATACTCCAAATTAATCATAAAATTGAATATTGAAGCCACACATTTAGAAGCAGATGTTCCAGAGCCAGTTCCTTTCATTAGAATCTCCTGCAGGTGGAACCTGTCTTATATAAACCTCTATAAGAGTCTGGTGTCATTATTCCAAGATTCAAAGAACTTTTTAAAACCTTCAAAAGAACAGTTGGGGTTTCTATGACTCTAGTGGGGGATTGTAAAAGGTCTCTAAATGATTTGCAACATGTAAAGAGGCAAAACCGGCAATGATTCAGAAATATAGACATATTGGACATATTTCACTGCACAGTTTGCCAGAGGATGGTAGGTAGACTATGTTAATGCTACACACATGTGCTGTGTGTTCATGAGAAGTGCCCCATACCAACCGAGGAGGTGGAGGTGTTATGGTGTGGTGTGTATATGCATTAGGTGTAGCTGCATTTTATTACAGAGAGTGAAGGTTTGTTCAAGCATGTTGGCATATCAGCAACTTTTTTATTTTTCTTATCATTAGTATATCTATTGGTTCTCATAAAATGTAATATAGTTTGATAAGAATAAATTTGCACTTGCAGACAATATGCAATAAATATAAATATGTTATTTAGTTAACAAATCAGCAGTGAAACAAAAAACTAAAACCCTGGTAAACTAGAATGTTGATGTAGGTGCATTAACAGAGCAATATTCTCTTGAGAACTGATTCTGTTAACTTACTGTTTAACTTGCTACCATTCAGGAAGTCATCATTTGAGTCATAAATTTTGAAAATCTGAGTGGCTGATAGATGAGGCTAAACCCTTGAAAAGAGATATTTCAAAACATTCCTGTTTTCACATGTCATACTTACAAAGCTTACTTACTTTTTCATTTTTACTTAATTCTGAATTTTTTCTTGTTCTTCTTTACAGTGATATTTTTGCCATGTATGCATATAAACTATTTGCTATGGTGTATATATACAGTATATATTTAGTATGTACAGTGTTGTGCTGAGTAAAGTGTGTTTGTGTGTGTGTGTGTGTGTGTGTGTGTGTGTGTGTGTGTGTGTGTGTGTGTGTGTGTGTGTGTGTGTGT
>JBBIGC010158465.1:5988-16983 GCA_037576955.1 Lepidarchus adonis
TCAGTGTTTGTCTGTCTCAGTGTTTGTCTGTCTCAGTGTTTGTCTGTCTCAGTGTTTGTCTGTCTCAGTGTTTGTCTGTCTCAGTGTTTGTCTGTCTCACTGTTTGTCTGTTTCACTGTTTGTCTGTCTCACTGTTTGTCTGTCTCACTGTCTGTCTCACTGGTTGTCTGTCTCAGTGTTTGTCTGTCTCAGTGTTTGTCTGTCTCACTGTTTGTCTGTTTCACTGTTTGTCTGTCTCACTGTTTGTCTGTCTCACTGTCTGTCTCACTGGTTGTCTGTCTCAGTGTTTGTCTGTCTCAGATTTCTCAGAATTATGTCAGATTAAATAAACGCTTCTGTCTTTTTCCACTGCAGTCCTGCAGAACTCTACCATCAAAACTAGTTCCAGCTGTGGACAAAGGAGGGCGCCAACGGTCCTCGCTCCAACATCAGCAGTGTGGAGATGGTGATGTGGGTGTTCGGCTTCGACTGATTTTAAAGGTGCCAATGAATAGTTATTGGTGAAACAGGAGAGTTTAGCCAAAACTCAAAACTAAAAAAAAATAATAATAAAATAAAATAAAATTATATATATATATAAGTTTGGACACACCTTCTCATTCAATGTGTTTTTCATGACCATTTACATTGGTAGATTCTCACTGAAACATTAAAACTTTGAATGAACACATGTGGAGTTATGTACTTAACAATTTTTTTTTTTACTGCTTTCCACACTCTTGGCTTCTCTCGATGAGCTTTAAGAGGTAGTCACCTGAAATGCTTTTCACTTCACAGGTGTGAAGGCTGATCAGGATTAATTAGTGGGATTTCTTGCTTTATCAATGGGGTTGGGAGCATCAGTTGTGTTGTGCAGTGGTCAGGTGACTACACAGCTGACAACTGTTAAAATTCACATTATGGCAAGAACCACTCAGCTAACTAAAGAAAAACGAGTGGCCATCAAAATATAACCGCCCTCTCACACACACTGTTATATTACTTACAAATAATTTGATATAAAATAAAATAAATAAAATTTAAAAAAAAATGGTTTTAAGTGTATACAGTCCTTGTCCAGCCCCCCCCCCCCTCTCTCTCTCTCTCTCTCCCTCGCCCTGTCCCTGATAAGATCGATAATGGGTAAACATTCATGCAAATTAAAGCTGTGTTCCATTAACACAGATTAAATGTCTGGTGTGTCACCTGTTTGAAGAGTCCATAAATCATTTCATTAATAACGTTTGGTTTATGCTCAGATTCTAACACAAACACACACTGGGCGAACGTAACGAGGCCTAATGATGTTAGCAGCAGCTGTTTAAATATTAAAGTACATAGGGGCAATTCCTCTAAAATAAACATTCACATGCAGCTACAAACAAGCTGAGTTTAAGTACACGACACACACACATACACACAGAGTAACATGGTAAGCAGATTATGGGATGAGTGTAATGATGAATAAATCTGAGTTATGGTTGTGTTAATGATGAGGGTTAATACCCCCAGATGCCCAGATTATTTATCATTTTTTATTGTATAAAAATGCTGAAAATGGCATTTTTTGTAGCAGGTGTGTTAACTTCATGTTAAACTTCATCGAGTTGTTTTTTTTTTCATATTAGTGTGGGGTAGATTTAAGGCAGAATTAAGTTGTTCTCTCGCTATTTGTTGCTGTTACTGCCTTAATCATTAGATCCACACTTTAAAATAACTAATAACTGTGTATTACACTATAATAATGCAACAGCTATATAACACCTGGTGATGTGGTTACTGTTGCACATGGATTACAGCAGTGCAGCTTATGGAATTACATATTTATTAGAATTAGAATCAAATTATTGTCCCTAAGGAAATTGCTTATGTGGCGACTGCAACATAGCGACAGTGACAAAAAATAAACACACATCTTATACTAATAAAAATACAAAGGTAATAAATATAAAAGTACTAAAGATACAAGGTATAAATTACAAAAGTCATAAAACGTACAATGGTAACAAAAAACTACAAATGTAGACTGTGGTTTTTAAATTAAAAGCAGTAAAATAAAATAAGATAAATAGCATAAATTATAGTAAAGAAGCAGTAATTTGCAGTGATTGCACTTATACTGTATATTGCACTTTGAGGTTGGTGAGGTGAGGTTGGTGATAATGTAATAATGTAATATTGTAATTAATTAACTTTAGTTCTTACTTGCTTATTACAATTTGTTTGCCCCAGAGTCTGAACCAAGTTTTTTGTTATTATATCTAAGTATCTGAGCTAATATTTGTATTTTACCTGTATATCCTCTCTTCAGGGACAGTTATTAAAGTTATTAAAATCCAGTGTATACACTCGACAACTGAAAACTGAATTGACACATTGTCCCACAAAAAGATGTGAACAAGCTTCTTGTCTATTTCCCAAGTGTGCAGCGAGTCCTCGACTGTTTTACATGCTCTGCTGTATGAGATCAGACAGTCTGATGCATTTGAACCACACACTAAATAAAACGAGGAGTTAATCCAGTGTGCGGTGATGTGACACTGGACAAACCGAAATCCAAATGTCTGTGGTAACAGTCACTGATAAAATATCTCGTAGGTGATGGAGAACCTTGCTGTAAAGCTCTGGTAGGGCAGTGTCTGAAATGTAGTGTGGAGGGGGCGGGGCTTATCGTAGCTCTAAAGGGAGATGGTGTATTCTCAACCACACTGATTGGCTGCTCATCCAGAACCATGAATTCAGTCATTTATGTTTTATGTTTTACTTCCATAAACCTGACATTTTAACCATGTCCTGCAACAAAGCATCTGTGTGACAATTGACATAAAACAAAGGTTTGGGCTTAGGCTCGTTCATGTCTCAGCCAATCCCCATTAGTTACAAATGCTCTGATTGGCCCTGATACCAATCTTTAAGATCAGATTGAGACATATCTAATAATTACAGCAGCTTATTCTATTATGTAGTACAATAATCCTGATGACATCATCAGTAATTACATAGTTGTTGCATACATTGTTAATATGTCATTACACAGTTATTATGGACACTCACTATAAAGTGGAACCAACCTTTAAACAGAACAAAATATTTCTGGCAGAACAAATGAAAATTAAATGTATTTTTATCTACAAATCTGTACTGATTAACAGGGACGTATAGAGGGGTGTAGTGGATGTAAATGTAGTGGACATGCAGGGGGCAGGGAGAGGTTTGATGCCCGGGTAGGCAAAATAACACCGTTTTGAAATATTCCAGGTAACAGGTGAGCAGATCATGACTGGAAATTGCTAGTTCAAAGGGAGGCTTTCTCAAAAAATGAGCTATTTCATCATGTGCGATACATAACACTGTAAAAGATTCCAGAAATATGGAAAATTCTCAGTCTATGTAGGATAAAGGATAAACCACTGTTAAATGAGTGTAACCTTGGAGTCCTCAGAAGGCCCTGGATGAGAAAGCATCATGTAATTGTGATAAATACAGCTACATGAGCTTGAGTGTTTAACTAGAGTGACAAAAAGGAAGGTTTTCAGATAATGTTGGGGTTTTAAAGAGACATATGCTGCCATTAAGGCCAAATATTATTCTGGGAAGTCTATTGATACTTCAGCAAGACAAAGCCAGGCCTCATTTTTCACATTTCCCTGCAAGAGTTCCAATCTGTGTCTTATTTTAAACTTTATATCGCATCATAAAACACAGAATCACACAAACTTGCTTTGAGCAGGTACAGTATGGACAAAATTACAGTTTACAAAACTGCAAAATTTTTTGAAGTTCACTAATAATTGATGTAACACAGTGGTAGACCTGCCGAATACAAAATAACTGAGCATGTTGAAGCTATATAAAAAACTATTATATTTTGAAAATACATTTAAGTCGGTCAATGTAAACCTGAAAAAAATTCTTTATACTTTTGTCTGTTAAAGAAGGTTTGAGAGAATGAGCAAATCTCAGATTCTCACTTTTGTTGGTTCTTACAGAATGTCCCAACATTTCTGGAAGTGGGAAAGTGCTTTCTGAGCCGATCTGTGCTACTGGAGACTCATTAAGTATTTATAGATTTTCCTCCTGCTTTCCTCCTCAGACCCCCACCCCCCTCCCCCCCTACTTCCTTCTAATTGGCTTCCGTTCTGTTGAACGAATCCTTAACAACACATGAAGGTTGAAATTCCCAGGTGATGGAAGTTCACAGCAGATTAACATTTTAGGCATTCGTATGTGGTGTGTGGGTGGGTGTCTGTGTGGGTGGGTGGGTGGGTGTCTGTGTGTGACTGGGTGGGTGTCTGTGTGGGTGGGTGGGTGGTAACTCATGGAGGGAAGTTACAGGAGATTGACACAGCATTCCCTGTTTTCCTTTTCCCTCATGCCCTCCATGCATTTGTCCATGTATTAATATCCTTTATGGGACTACATTAAGTGGTGTGACCCTAAGTGTGCTATTTTTGGGATATAAAGAGGTTTCAAAAGAGTAACAGCTGAGGAATTACACACTTGAACATGATTGTCTAATAAAAGAGGTAAAGTTGGTATTCAATTATAAGTACAGCATAAAAACTCTTCAAACTCACTGTGAGTAAAAATGTGAAAATGTGTGAAATGGGAACAAAAAAAGATATAATTAATAATTTAAAAATAGTTTTTAAGGTTATTGCTATGTTGCGTATAACACATCATGTACAGGGTTTCTGGAAAGTCTTAAAATGTCTTAAATGAAAAAATCTGAATTTAAGGCCCTAAAATGTAAAACAATTTAGATTTTATGCGTTAGGTCTGAAAAAGGTTACCTTTACGTCTTAGATGTTAACATGTACGTGTTTAACACTAGTTTTGTTTCGGTAGCTCAGAATTCTCTGATGGGACAGTGTATGCTGGTTCTATGTTGTTCTTACTCTTATTGGCGCAGGTAGCTGATATAAACTGAAACTCTTTATCTCCATAGATTAAGGTGGATGGTTTTTGAAATAATGTGGCATTTAAAAAGGTTTTCTAAACTCCAGGTGCAGGTGCTGTAAGGGCAGGTTTAACCTGCTGGGTGGAGAATGGTGATGCATTTTGTAACATGCGTGTGTGGGTGCTGCCGACACAGGACAGAATACTGGGGCTCTAGTGCAGGGGGGAACGCAAACAGAGGTACACGCTCCGTCCGGAAGAAGTACCGGTCGACGCCAGCCGCAAGCGTGACCTCAGACATTAATCCAAATGTGCTTCCCTCTGCCTAAAAACAAAACAGAGCATGTTAAGACAGCAAGGTAGTGCACAGTGAGGTGTTAATATGCAGAGGGCCTGGCATAACTGGCTTGAGCACCACCACTTCACTGGTACTGGTGGGCACTAAGTAAACACCTATGACCTGTCCATGGTGCCATTCCTCACACTTTTGTTTGCGAAACTACAATGCTCCACAAACCTTTGCTATGTCATCAATGAAGCAAGTCAAATTTGCTGAACACATTTGTTTTGGTTTCAGCAATTGAAGGATTAAAATGTAACGTTTAACTGTGAAAATGGGGATGAAATTATAGATTGTTCAGTGTCAAAAGTTAATGGGGTGAAATGTTAAAGACTATAATCAGTGTTAATGTTCTTAATTAAGAATAAAAATTAAGCACTTGCCCACATGCCCACATCCGGCTAATTTCAGGATTGGGCTCATGTAAACTACGTATACTATTAACCCTCACTAAAAATAACATTTACTCCTCAAAATTAGACTTTTACAGTTTACTATTGCAGTTCAAAATATATCCAGTAGGTGGTAACTCAGGCTGAAGCCCTACTGCACACCTGCTTTGTTGCTTTGCTAGAATCCACAGTTGAATCGTTAAAAGAGCTAATGCTTCTTTTTTTAAATAGAGTTTTTATTTTACCTTTTTTTATTGGATTATTCTTTTTTTTATACATCACGTTTTCATCATGATGAACAGTTTTGAGGGTGAAATGAAGGCTGAGTTGAGCTCAGCCATGCTTGCCTTTAGCTCAGCCATAACTAGGTTGTACAGTACCCCAAGCCACATTTCTAGATGTGTTTTCAGAATTAGACCAATATTAGTATAACCTTGTCTAAAATTGTATTTTTATACCATTTCACCAGTAGTGACCCACAAATTGTTAAAACACAGCCCTTGCCAAAATCTGTGCATCCACAGCAAGCAGACGAGCTCAGATGGCAGATGGCATGTCATGAATAACGACAGATTAAACTATGCATGTAGTTTGGCCTTATTTTCAGCTGCAAGGTCAGTAAAAGGAAGAGGGAAAGACAGGAAGAATGCAGGAGGCTGGAGAGACAGCTAATGGTATCAGCTGTACCAGCTGTTCCACGATTGCACATGTCAGGCAGAATGTGATAGCACAGATTCTGCTGAAAGTGTCTACGGTTGTTCGGGGAATAGGCGCTGTTAGGCTCTATTTCTGAGTTTTAACCCATACACATGTGGGCAGTGTAGCGGGAAGGTACCTAATAAAGGACATTGCCAAAAATGGGCATCACCCACTAAACATCACGCCAGCGAGGTGGTTGGTTCACTGCGTTTTTATTTTACACCTGTTTTCTGGCGCAGGGCCTTTATACCTGAGTTTTCTGCAACCCACCCCTGCACTCTTGAGCAAGTTGATTTAGCCCCTGGGGCTCTGCGACAAGAACGAACTTGTGAGCCAAAGCTGTCAATGCCAAGCTCTACAATACAAAAGGTCTTTTTCATTGAAACATTCTATATGTTTCATCCCCATGATCTGCACTGCCTTGTGGGAAATTCTAAAGCAAGTGCAGAATGCTGGGAAGATCTTATTGAGTGTCATTGATCAGAAACGATTGCATTGCAGTCTTCCATAGGTAGAAACAGCCTTGCTACATCTGGCTGGGTCCAATCGTCCTCCTTCTCCTCCATTCACTCAGCAATGGTAGTCAATCAACTGATGTAACAGAATGAGCAGTTAGTGATCTCCTGCAAGCATGTTGAGCTGTACAGTGCATTTAGCATGTGTTATCCTTTAGTGTTGTTAGCATAATGCAAAAGGGACAGACTTTACCAGTCTAAAGTCTATCCGGACTTTACCCCTCCCACTCTCTCCATCCATCCCTCGCTCCCTCTCTCTTGCTCTCTCTCTATTACACACTCTGGACTGGCCTGGACCATGACCATCTTAACTCTGAGACTCACCTGTACACAAGGAACTGCAGACGCCTCTTTAAACTCAAACCATTGTTACTCTTATTTTTTTTTAAACATTTTTTTATATACATTCATTGTCTGTTACTACCAAGGCTTCTTTCTACAAGAAAGTTTCTCCTCAACTCTCTCGACTTTGGCTTGTTCATTTAGGGCATCGAACCTGGACTCTGTAAAGCTGTTCTGTCAGTTTTAAAAAGCACAATGTAAATAAAATGACTTGACTTGACCTTACCAGAGGGTGGAAGCCATTGTCTAAATTGGGAGACAATTGGATTAACCCCCCAAAACTTGTGATGTACTATACAGTACAAAAGTCTTAGGCAATTGTGCAAATTGTTTATTGCCATTTATCTGAGCAGTGAATGTCTTTTTTGTGTAAGAAGCAGTTGATCTGTTTTGGGATCTTTTAGAACAGCACAGAAATCGGGAAATGGGAACCCAACACACTGACAAATATGCACTGTTCACTATATTAATTTTATTTGTATTGATTCTAATATTAGTGATCATTTACAACTCATAAATATACATTTCTCAGGGGCTGAAGACTTTTGCACAGTACTTTATCTCTCAGATTAATAAAGAAATAAATGTCTACAAATACAGCAAATCACAATCCTAGCCAACAATAACGTGGCTTTTCAATTAACCACAGCATAAAAATAACAATGTGTATTCCTTAGGGAAGGTGAGGGGCTAGACAATGATAAGTAATGATACACCCAATATTAAAATAGACATTAAGATCATCAACAAAGTTTCTTAAAGTCAATATCTTCCAGACATGAGAACGCTTAATTCGTTTCTATTATTTGACATTATTGAATATGAAGATTTAACCATTTTAGTGCATTAATTACGTTGATTTAGCAATAGTCTTTGTATATTGGATTTTGTTAATATCAACTTTATTGGATTTCTAAGTCTAAAAGCCATGTCTATAGTTTTAAGCACATAAGACTTGGCTAAACACAGACTGTTCTAGAGCAGTGGTCCCCAAACTTTTTCGCGCCACGGACCGGGTTATTGTCAGACATTATTTTTGCAGACCGGCATTTAAGGTGTCACGGATAAAAACCACAAAATTAAATTATGCGACCAACACAAAAACTGTGGTATTTTGTAAATATAATAATAAACGTGAATCCACTGTGTAATTATGTAACTTTATTAGCAGCGTCTTCTTGAAATGCGCTAACAACAATCAGAGTAACGTCCTCCTCTGCCCCTCACTCGCTCTGGTCACTATGGTAACATGTAAACGGTTCTTTCAGAATAAGTTTTGTGTTGTGATGATCTCAGGGTTTTCTGCCTTGACTTTCATCCAGTATACTGGCAAAGTTGATGTCTCGAACGTACTTGGATGCTACGGATTGAGATCATATTTTTTTTGTGCATCCCTGTACCGGGCCGCGGACCAATACCGGGCCGTGGAGCATTTCGAACCAGGCCGCGGGCCGGTACAGGTTCGCACAAAAAAAATATGTCTCAATCCGTAGCATCTAAGTGGTTGGGGACCACTGTTCTAGTGTCAGGTGGTTGGTAGTAGTTGGTTGGCCAATTGGCTCATTCTGTCCAATCCAGCTCCACTTTTCCACCATATTGAAATTATGTGTCCAAAAAAAAGGAGCAAGAGAGTGAGAAAGAGAAACAAAATGCATAGGCATTGTACAGCATTGTGAAGACTAATATTCTGTCAAAACTATGACCACGTATCCAGACGTGTTATCCATGTTAGTGGATCAATAATATAAGTGTTCAGCAAAAAAGCAAATGAGGTTGTAACAGTAACAACAACAGTTACGAATTTACAATGAATAAAATAAAAACTTATTACGTGAATTATTTTTGCAAGAGAATGTAAATACTTTTGAACTGAAACAAGGGATGTTTGTTCCATTTGTAACATTGTTATGAAGCATCATGGGAAGTGCACTGGTTAGCTCTGTTTCCTCACAGCAAGAAGGTCCTGGGTTCGATCCGGGTGCTCCAGTTTTTAGCTTGACTGGCTGCTCTAAATTACCCATAGGTGTGAGAGTATGTGTATTATCTGTCTGTGTGGTGCCCTGTGATTGGGGGCTCTTGCATGAACTGCATGATAGATGACCAGAGCGACTCAATGATATTGAGGTCAGGAGACTGAGATGCCCACTCCAGAACCTTCACTTTATTTTGCTGTAGCCAATGACAGGTCGACGTGACCTTGTGTTTTGGATCATTGTCATGCTGGAATGTCCAAGTGCATCCCTTGCGCAGTTTCTGGGCTGATAAGTGTAAAGTTTCTTCCAGTATTTTTTTGATAACCTACTGCTTTCATCTTGCCATCAATTCTGACCAAATTTCTTGTGCCTTTGTAACTCACACATCCCCAAATCATCAGCGATCCACCACCATGTTTCACAGTAGGAATGGTGTCCCTTTCATCATAGGCCATGTTGCATTTATGATTGTGGCCAAAATGATAAATCAATTTTACTTTGGCATATTGTAAGCAAGATTCTTTGTGGCATTTGTGTAGTAATGTTTTTCTTCTGGCAACTTGATCATGCAGCCATGCCTCCTTTTTTGCATCTTGAAACAGCTACACCACATTTTTTTCAGAGAATCCTGCATTTCACCTGAAGTTATTTGTGGGTTTTTCTCTGCATCCTGAACAATTTTCCTTGCAGTTGTGACTGAAAGTTAGTTGGTCTACCTGACTGTGGTTTGGTTTCAACAGTACCCCTATTTTTTCTACTTTTGAAATAGAGTTTGAACACTGCTGATTGGCATCCTCAATTCCTTTGAGATGTTCTTATATCCCTTTCCTTGAAGGGTTCAGGGAGGTGTGGTGAAAAGAAACACAGACGGCGAGGTTCGAACCCCGGACGCCCGGTATGCAACAGAGCGTCTAAAAATAAATATTAAAAAAAATAAACGAGAACCTATAAGAAACTAAACTAAAACTTGGAGAACAAAAGGGAAAAATAAACCTAGGAGGGAATGCCCTCAAAAGGCAAAGAAAAGAAAACGTTACCTAAAGAAATAAGCAAAGGACTGAAGCCTGAAAACACTAGGAAGCTAAAACGCCTATTGAACGAGACCTACGGGTCAAATCTTCTACGGAGAATTACAAACGTGTAACCGGCTGGGATCTAGGAAGTAATCCAAAACACAGCACTGATGAAGCCAAAGGCCCGGGTTTTTTGAGTGTGGATGATTACCCCCTGATAGGAATCAGCTGAACGTCAGCTGGTTGATTTTCTGCTCACCGACCCAGTGCTCCCTCTGGTGGTTGGAAAGGGTAACACCTCGCACCTGTTTTATAGAGTTCGACTACCTTTTTCCGCAGATCCTTTGACAATTTTTTTTGTTTTCCCCTTAGAATCCGAAAAACATAAGTGCCAAACTGGATGATAGATGTAAGGGTCTGTCAGGAGTCCAGAAACTCATTGACCTTTTATACACACCCACTAATTACAAGCAAACAGATTACAAGTGAAGATGGTTCCGTTAATAACCATTCAAACCTGCTTGTGTCAAGTTGTTTGCATGTTATCAGGCCAAATCACCAGGGTATGTTATTTGAGTAATTTGTCTTCCAGCACGACAATGACCCAAAGCATTTGGCCAAGGCAACAAAGTAGTGGCTCAAGAAGAAGCGCATTAAGGTCATGGAAATGTATATATTTTACATAATGTGTTTTTTGGTGTTTTTTTATATTGTATCTCTCACTGTTAAAATAAACCTATACCAATAAAATTATAGTTACTATATACTGTAAGGTCTGGCTGCTAGCAGCCATTTTTGTATGTTCTTTGCTTGTGGGGTTTTTCCGTTCATCATGTGGTTGTG
>JBBIGC010158482.1:0-21718 GCA_037576955.1 Lepidarchus adonis
GAGTTCAATACAATCTTCTTAGTCATAAAAACAGTGTAAGTGCTACAACAGTGCATATAAGTGCTACAACATTACTAAACAGTTGCTGATCTAGCACACACTCAGTACCAGTCAATTGCACTACACCTTATATATTACACTGCACAGATACTGCATATCTCTGTACTCCCCACTATTTATATATATATATATATCACTACTTCGTGTCCTATTTGTTTGCTCTGTGCTGCTACTGTGTCATATTTGTTTGTTTGATTGTGCTATTATTTTAGCTGGACACTCATTGTCTCGTCTCTGTTTACTGTACTGTATATAGTAGAGATGACAATAAAGTTTACTTTGACGTTGACTTTGCTTTTCTACAAAGGGGATAGGACAACTTATCTGTATTAAGGAAAGGATGAATGAGGCCATGTTTTGTGATATTTTGGGCAAAATTCTCCTTCCATCAGAACATTGAAGATAAAACGTGGCTGGATCTTCCAGCATGTCAATGATCCCAAACACACCATCTGGGCAACAAAGGAGTAGTTACATAAAAAGCATTTTAAGGTTCTGGGGTGGTGTAGTCAGTCTCCAGACCTCAATCCAATACAGAATCTGTGGAGGGAGTTGAAAGTCTCTGTTGCCCAACGACAGCCCCAAAACATCACTGCTCCTGAGAAGATCTGCATGGATGAATGGGCTAAAATACCAGCTACAGTGTGTGCAAACCTGGTGAAGACCTACAGGAAACATTTGACCTCTGTATTGAGATATTGAGGTAAACGTTTTTATATGAACTTTTTTTCAATACCAAAAGCAAAAACAAAGTGTAACAAATGCACTGGGTCGATGACTTTTTACTGTGCTTTTAGCAAGCAATTTTCTTTATTTCCATTCAGTTAGAAAAATAGCTTTGTCTTTTTGTGTGTGGTGCTAACAAAAAGTCACACATCAACAGAAAATGCTAAAGTCTATCACATTGTTGATATGCCCACCCACACATTGTGTTGCTTCCAATCACATTTGCAATGTGTGAATGGGAGGTGGACCCTTATGTAGAGAATGCAATTTAACCGTGTGTACCTACATGTGTTGTTAGACGTTCGTGATGCATGACATTTTTGTTTAGCAATCACAAGATATTGGTGGGGACAGGTTCCCACCATCCAAATGAAATTCGACATCCTTAGGTATGGACGAAAACTGTTGAATTGTATACATGAAGTATAAGAGACAAACCATTTTGCTTACATGTCTCCACAGAAAGCTAATTTTGTTCTTATGAGGACCACAGCATGTACATCCAATAAATTTCAAGAAATTAACAATAAGACACAGACATCCATCCATTATTCAAACTGCTTTGCCAAGTCGGGTAGCGAGTAAACTGAAGCCGAATCCAGGACCTTATTGCTGTGATGTGATGATGTTAACCACTGTGCCGTCACAATAACATACATTATGCTAATCATTAGTAAACAAAATTGTGTGAAGTATGGCTACCTTGCATTTCCATTCTATATTGCCTATATGTTCTAAATATAGGAGTAACGTTTTGCCTGTTTGATTAAAATACATGATATAGAACATAATTATTACAAACTGCTACTTAAATCTGAATTAAAACAAAAATTAATTGTGAAAAGAGTGAATTTTTCTATTTTATTTACAAAGAAAATGTGCAATCTTTTGAACAGCTATTGAACTTGTAGTGTTGGTGAACTACACAGTTTTTTTTTTAAAGAGCTTTATTGAACAAAGACAGAGTATACCAAATACAAACAAATGAAGTATACAAGAAGATAGAACAGGAACATATAAAACCAGGGGTGAAAAAAACTATATAAAAACACGCAAAAATGTACATATATATATTGTTTGAGCGCCTTTTTGTTGGTGCAGTTTAATATTGATGTTATGTATAATTCCACCTCCATTAAAAAATGAAAAAAATATGGTGTTTTATTAGCAAACTTACATTTGTGAATGAAGAATTTAACTAAAAGTATCAACAAGTATATTACAAAAAAACATTTATAAATAAAACATTTCCCCATTGAAAAGAGAACTTCTTTAAAATATGAACAATAACAAACCTGCTGAATTCCTTCCAAAATCTTTGTGTAGAAGAACAGTGTCAGAAGAACAGAAAAAGATGTGTTACAGTTTCTGGATGATCCCCACAAAAAGTGCAATTAGTATTTATCTTTTTTTTTTTTTTTTTTAATTTTACCATATAATGACTGGCTGGGTAACATTTGGTGAACTACACAGTTGTACGCTGCTTCTGCGCATACATACCCGACTTCCGTTGGCCTGCCTGCGCAAATTGTGCGCGAAGGTGTTGTTCTCTAACACGTTACATTTTAAATGAAGTGACGTAGGACGCAGCGCCGAGTTTAAACCGGTGTTGAAGCGGTTGACTTGGGCATCGTTTCCGGAAATGTGTGTTTTGTTTTCAGCAGTTGCTCGCGCGCGCCATGGCATCCAGAGGAGCAAAAGAAATTATAGCAAATAAACTAGGCATTAAAAGCAGCGGCCAAAAAGCCACGGATACCGAGCTGGAGAAGCTGAGGAAAGAAAACGCTCTGCTGAAGAAGAAGTTGGATGAAGTGTCAAAGCTAAACGGAAAACCTCGTCTTACACATGATTCAGATAAAGCAAAACTTGCAGAGGTAAGTCGTTTCTTGGGGCAAGTGTTATAAATAGTTGTATTATATTGGCTTTTTATTTTTTGTCTCTACATTTGGTTGCCTACCTGGCAGGTTTGGAACAGGTTTGTGCTGTCCTGTTGCTTGTTGACATTGTCATCATGGACAATACCCTTATTTCATTACTGCACTTTGTCCTGGGACCCTGTTTTCTCTTTTTTTTAATGCTACATTGATCGATTATGTTACAGTTAGGTTGAAACATGTGTTAACCAACCATGAGCTGTTCTGGCTCCTCTGTTGGGTATTATTTCCTCTCGTCCAAACATCCAGAAGATTGAACATTGAAGTTAGGCGTTGAAAGTAATACTTTAAGTGCTTGGGAAGATGCTGGTAATAGGAAAATCCTATTTTTTAAAGCATACATCAGATTGATCAAAGTGTACATTTTGTATTTATGAATTTAATGTAATTTGCTCCTTTTACAAAAGGTAAAGGTGAATGTTCTGAAATGAGAAATAAAACTTTTCTTTAATTGGAGTACATTCAGCCTCCTGTTTTGAAAAATGATCACATTTGATCAGCCTTGTATATCACACATGATTGGCTGCCACATTTTAAGACTACAAGGTACTGCTGCAAATGTCTTGGCACCTGAATCTATTTTCAGAGGTTTATTAATGCAATCTTTTAACAGCTTACCTATATCATCACCTTTGAAAATTATTCACAAGACTTTGAAATATGGCCTAAAAAAATAGTATTATATAATATTTTTAAGCTATATTGCGATATAGCAATATCTATCTCTATCTTGAAAGTTCCTCTAAATCACTGTATAAATGATCAATTCGGCCCTATATTGCATATAATGACAGCAATATAATTAATAGTGTTTATAATATATATTATATATTAATTATAATCAGCCAAAGTTTAACATAGTAAATGCTATTATTTTAAACTAAAGTTTAATATAAGAGTCTCTTTATTTTAAACTGAAGTTTCACATAGCAAACTCTTCATTTAAATTGGGAAATTGCAACTTTATACTTGTGATAAGCAATCAGTAACAAGTTTTTTAGAGGTTTTGCACCAAAAACACAAACCTGTCAACAGCTTCTGGCTTGAGTGATTACCATGTGAACTAAATACCCTTTAAAATGGGGAACTGATTGTCAGCACATACAGATACTAACTCCATCTCCAATTAATGTCTCTGAAATTGATTGGGCTTTCACTGATCTCAGCAGATTCACTTCTCTCCACTGTTAGTCAAGTACAGAACGCACATGCACTAAGAAAGTTCTCTGGATGGACAGGGGGAGCAAGCTGTCTGCTTTAACAGGGCAGAAAAGTGAAACACAAAAGAGGTACAGAACGCACTGGATGGGCAGGGGAATTTTCAGTGCTAAAAAATGCACATGTGCACGAGTTTTCTGGATGGGTGGGGCAGTGTGCAGCGCTACAAAACGTGTCTCTGCAGGTCATTCACTAGGTCCCCTCATGTGGTTCTGGGATTTTTGCTCACCGTTTTTGTGATCATTTTGACCCCACAGGGTGATATCTTGGGTGTAGCCCTAGATCGAGGGAGATTATCAGTGGTATTGTATGTCTCGAGTCAAGTCAAGTAGGCTTTTATTGTCATTTTAACCGAATACAATTCAGTACACAGTGAAATGAAACAACAATCCTCCAGGACCAAGGTGCTACATACATGCAAACATAACATAAATTAACAACACAACATAACACATGTCTCCCATTTTCTATTAATTGCTCCCACATTTCTGCACTCCAAGCTGCTTACCTATTGCAGATTCAGTCTTCCCAGCCTGGTGCAATTTTGTTTCTGGTGTACTTTGACGGCTCTTTGGTCTTGGCCATAGTGGAGTTTGGAGTGTGACTGTTTGAGGTTGTGGACAGGTGTCTTTTATATTGATAGAGTTCAAACAGGTTCCATTAATACAGGTGAACTCCGCCATACTCGTAAAAAAAATTGTGCGCATTGCTCATGAAGGAAGCTCGTGCTTTAGAGCAGCCTCAGGGCACGTACCAATCCAAAACACAGACTAGCATTCTGTTTAGTTTTTCAGACAGACAGAGCGGTGTCCTGACAGACAGAGCGGTGTCCTGACAGACAGAGCGGTGTCCTGACAGACAGAGCAGTGTCCAGTCTTACAGAGCTGCTCACTGCTGCTTTGGTCACTTTATATTTTACACAAACAGCAAAGACACAGTTAGTGTTATTTTACATAAGTTTCAGATATTTATATTTATGATCATGCAAGAATTTGCATTATATTCTAAAGTAAGTGTTTTGATTTTTTTATATTGTCATGCTGCATACTGTTTTATAAGATATAATGCATATAATACAATGTATGTAGCTAGGCTACACATGAAGAAAACCAGGTATCAAATGCCAAACCAACAATAAGAGTACTCGGTACCAGTTGACTGAACATTATGACATTAGTAGTTGACTTATTATGACTCTGTCATATACGTAGATCAGTGGTCCTCAACCACCGGGCCGTAGAGTATTTCGGGCCGGTACCAGGCCGTACAAAAAATTTAAACTTAAAAAAATATATAAAAATTTCATACGATTTTAATCTGTAGCATTTAAGAGAAAACCCTGAAAACCCTGAAATCGCCACAATAGCACTGAAAATTTATTCTGAAAGGAATGTTTATGCGTTACCATAGCGACCAGAGCGTGTCCGGGGCAGAGGATGACGTTGCTCTGATGGTTGTTGTCGCATTTCAGAAAGACGCTGCTAATAAAGTTACATATAATTACACAGTGGATTTACGTTTATTATTATATTTACAAAATACCACAGTTTTTGTGTTGGTCATATCATTTTATTTGGATATTTTTATCCGCAACACCTTAAATGCCGGTCTGACATTAAACCGGTCCGTGGTGCGAAAAAGGTTGGAGATCGCTCGTATAGACTCATTCATTTGCATGACATTGCGTCAATTGATGTGCTCAGTCTTTCTAGTTATATACTGCTGTAACATTCCAATTTCACCAGCAAAGTTTGTGTTTCCATGTTTTGTGCAAGAAAGACAAAAAAATAAGTTTAAATAATTTTTCGGATTTTTGTAGCAAGAACTTCAGTGAGAAATAGCAGTGATTTTGTTCGATTTGCGTCGATTGATGCAGTCAGTCTTTCAAGTGATAAACAGTGAGCATTAGTACTGGTATTCTCTTTCATCATCCCCCAAAGTATTAATCCTCATTCTTACTTGAGTTCTCAGAGCTCCTATCTATCAGATTATGATAAGATTATTGTGACTGCTGATTTTAATTTACATGTCAACAAAAACCTTGAAAAGAAAGCCATGGATTTTATCCATCTTACTGATTCACTTAGCTTTACACAAGAAATTTGAAATCCTACACATTATCGAGGACATACACAAGATCTGGTTA
The DNA here is from genome assembly GCA_037576955.1 of Lepidarchus adonis. Lineage (NCBI taxonomy): Eukaryota > Metazoa > Chordata > Actinopteri > Characiformes > Lepidarchidae > Lepidarchus > Lepidarchus adonis. The sequence goes on from JBBIGC010158482.1 coordinate 6,085, forward strand.
TCACTTTTGCATATATTTAACTGTATTAATCAAGCCTCACAAAGCAGATTAAAGCCAAAATGTTAAGAAGAGAAAATACTGAATCAACCCCAAATTATTTATTTAAAATGGTTTTAAAAGAAGACTCCCTTGCTCCAAAAGAACATCAAGAGTTTATGAAATGGTAGAGGCATTCAATTCTAAGATGAGATCCACCCTAGATTTAGTTGCACCTGTAAAAGAAAAAAAAGACATCAGATTCTAAAGTGCTGTGGGGAAAGAAAAAAAATGTGGAGAAAAAGTAAACTGATAACACATCATCAAATTCTAAAAGATTGCCTTGATGTTTTATAAGCCAAAAAAAAAAACAGACAGCAATACTTTTCAAACATAGTAAATGAAAATAGTAACAAGCCTAGAGTTCTGTTTTCAACTATTGACCATCTGTTAAATCAAACCACAGTAAATGAAGCTATTAGAGTTATTAGAAGCCTCCAAAATTAAATGTGGATCTTGTGCTGTATTCTTCAAAGATAAAATGACTAATGTTCGAGCAAACATAACAAAACCAAACCCTGAAGTGCAACTGATCACTAAAACTACATTTACAATGGATACTTTTAAAAAGATATTTTTAATTTTACACACATATTAATGAATACCTAAATGAACATAATATACAATATATATATTCCAGTCAGGGTTCAGGGCAGGCTACAGCACTGAAATGCTTTATTAAATATAGTTAATGATCTTGGAGTCATTGCTGATGAGAGTTTCGGTTCTGGTTATTTTAAATTTAAGCTCAGCATTTGACACAGTAGATCATACGATTCTTCTGAACCGCCTAGAATATTATGTTGGTCTATCAGGGACTGTTCTAAAATGGTTTACATACCTGAAAAGGAGAAAGTATTTTGTTAATCTAGCTGAACAGTGAACATCATAAATTATATGGTGTTCCACAGGCATCAGTATTAGGCCCATTACTGTTTTCCTTATACATGCTGCCATTAGGTCAAATCGTTAGAAAACACATAAATTATCATAACTAATCATACTCAAATATGCCTGCATATCTATAGAGCCAAATGACACAAGTCCACAAAAAAACTCAAACTGTATATCAATTATCTTTAATCAGATGAATAGCAGTTTTCTCAAATTTAATGAAGAAAAAACAAATGTTTAAAATTGGCAGAGAATCAAAGAAAGGGCATGTTTTAAAAGAATTAGGAAACTTTACAATCTCTACAATCAAAAAAGGAAATTAGAAATCTGGGTTTGTCTTGTTTTAGCTTCATTACACTGGCTACCGGACTCATTCAGAATAAGTTTTAAAATCATCCTGGTTTAAAAGCTATAAATGGTTAGAGCCTGCATACATTATAGACTGTCTTATGGAATACACCCCAAATCAAGCCTTAAAATCAACAAGCAGCCTTTAGTTTTTATGCTCCAAAACTGAAATACAATACTGAATAATATTCGTCAGGCATCAAGTAAATAGTTAAAAAAAAAAAAAAACAGCTTAAAAACTTTATGTAATAAAGCATTTGATGGCTCTTACAAAAAACATTACTAACCACTATACAAACATAAATCTTACCCATTTCATGTTTATCTTGTTTCTTTTTCTTATCTATTTTATCTCTAAATGCTCTTTTTCTGTTGTCACTTTTATTTCTTATTTGTAATTCCTGTACTTTGTACTTTTGTTCTGTTTTCTTTAAATTTGTAAAACAAATTATATCAACTGTTGTATATTGTAAACACTTTGAGCTGCATCCCAGTGCATGAAAAGTGCTTTATAAATTAAGCTTATTATTTTATTTTTATTTTTTATTCTAATGCAACTGAACGAAGGTCAGCATTTTCTCGATGCATCACTAATTAAATATTTAAAATGATCAAATGTAGTCATAGTCTCTGTACTTCTTTTTTTCCTCAGAGAATTGCAGTTCTGGAGACTCTGAGGGAGAAGAACTCCCGCCAGCTTTTGGCTAAAGAGCAGGAGATTGTTTCGCTTAATCAGCAGCTGCAGTCTAATGGTGGAGAGATTGTGGCATCCCTACAGAAACAGCTGGAGCAAAAGAGAAAAGAGGCAGAACAAAGAGACAAAGAGTTCCAGGCCCTCTCTCAGGAGGCAGAAGAATGGAAAAATAAAGTGGTGACTGCCACCCACAGGTACCAAACCATTGAAAAACGCAGCAATGAATTGGAGGTGAGGTCATTGTATGCTTTTATTGACTGATTATTTTTCTGATGGCATCACATTTTAGAATTATTAGTATTGGTGAACAGTCCTGTAATTAATAGTGTTTAACAGAACGAAAAACATTGTTTGACTTTAGAATAAATGCAAAAAGTTACCTGTCGCTATGGAGTAGAAATAACCTTAATATAGTTAATTATGTAATTGCATCCAGTTATGTCCATTTGTTTTATATAGAAGAATGGGGGGGGGGAAACCCATAAAACTCTAGCTTTAAGGTTTAAAATATGTTTAATGATTGTCAACACTAGGTGGCTTAATAGACTAGTGTAAGACTCCAGGGGCATCCTAGCACTTTTCAAGATCACTTTATGCATTATAATTTGACACATTGCTTTCATATCAACCCATATTTTGCTCTGCAGTTGCTATCACCCAATTTCTCATTCAAGTCTACACAATTAATTTAGGTTATTAAACTGGGCCAATAGGTAATGGAAAAAGTGGAAGTTTGTCACTGTCCGAAGACTTGATTAACCATTTCATGCTTAAAGATTTTATTATTTTTATTGTAACTCAGGTTTTCCCACATTTGACTACTTTTCCAATCATAGAAATCACATGGAATTGGATAGGAAAATGTCATATGTCCTGGAATGTATTGGGTTGCCATGAAAAATTATTTTCAAGTTCTCATGTTTTTCTTTAACTGAGAATGAATCAGTTGTCTGTTTATCAGACATGGTCATCTGAAAGGGCTGAGTTATTGGTCAAATTTATGTTCCAATGGTAATATTTGTATTTTCAATTAAATGTTGTGAGATTGCTATGAAGCAAGTCGCATCACATGTAGAGCTGGGCAATATGGTTGTCATTGTGATAAATTCTGAATTCATGGAACTTTTTTATTTGGTCCATCTTAATAGATGATGGTGAACATGCATATTTTTACCTACTGAGTATCTGAAAAATTAAAGTGATAAACCTATTAATATGTGATATGATATTTTTGATACCTCTAATAACATTGCAGCACATGAAGGTTGGATGAAGTTAAGTGGTCAGTGCTTTGAATAATATTAGTGTAAGCATTAGTCCTTACACTAAAAAAAGTCCTTGAAAGTGGTCTGTAGGAAAGGGTGGGAACCCTGCAGTTGTTTCAGTGTACACATCAAGATGTTGCTGCCATCAAATACAAAATGATCTTAATTGTAAACAGATTTACAATGATGTTTTCTCTGTTCTATTCAATATAATATTGTTTTTTTAGCTGCAAATCATTGCAATTTGTTTGTATTTACATTTTAAACAGGAAAGTCTTTGGAATTGGTTTTGTGCATCACGTCACATAAGTATTTATATTAAGCATATCCAAAGGCAATATGATCACAGTATAGTTTTTTGCTTTATGTGAAGTAATTAAATGTAGTGTTTATGATGAATTCTGTAATACACAATTTCCAGGTTTGCTCAGGTGAGATTGCTGTCGTACGGGTGCAACTGCAAGATGTGAGTTCAGAAACTGCTTGATTTCATGATATTCTAATCTTTGTTGACCTATTAAATGGATTGTTCTACAGACTAACATGTTTTTACTCTCATGATGTTGTGTTCAAGGCCTTGGAGAAGAACCAGCACTGGCTTGTTTATGACCAGCAGAGAGAGGCCTACGTTCAGGGGGTTTTGGCCAGGATGACTGAACTGGAGCAGCAGTTAAGCCAGGCCAACCAGTCACTCCAGCAGCCACACAGAGAAGCCAATTCACAGGGTAAATCGAGGGGGAAAATCTGGTCTCAGACACCACATTACACTACAAAGAAGTTATTTGCGAGTGCTTTAGGGAGCAAAACCACCATTTATTACTGAGCCCAGCAACCTTCTTTGGCCTTAAGGACAGTTTCAAAGCAGCCATAACACACATTATACTATGTGTCTTACTTAATACTTCCAACTCAGTGAAAACAATATCTAAGACTGAATTTGTAGCTATTTTATTCTCATGCTAGTGTTCACGCTTTAGACATGTGGTTTGCATTGCACTAATGAATGGGGTACATGTGTCCATTGCTTGATTCCTACCTTAATCATGTACTTCTGGTACAAGTATAGAGAAGCAAACTGCCACCAAGTACACTGATCAGCTATCACATTAACACCACTAACCGGTGAAGTAAAAACATTAAAAGTGGAATCTGTCAGAGGGGTGAGGTAAATGTGGCATATATTCCAGGTATGTATGTTAGTATCTAACAAAAGTGATCCAAGGACGCACAACTGGTGAAGCAGCAACAGGGTCAATGGTACACAAAGCTCATTCATGTAGAGAGTTAGACTAGCCTGTGTGGTCTGATTCCAAATGGAGCTCATTTTGTATAAGTTGTTAATGATGGCAATGGGGAACACAGTGCACCACAGTTGGAACGGCATGAGGGAGACCAATATTAGTCAGGCGGTGTTAAAGTTATGGCTGATAAGTGTATGTCTTGTGTGATTGATCTCATTTGGTAAAGGGATCAGATTGGTATCTGAACTTTCATTTTAACTTAAACAATTACCTCCTCATGCACATTGACATGGACCTAACATGCATGTGGTTGGGAAAATCCAAAGTGTATTTGTAGGACTAGGATCTGGATTGTAAAGATGTTCCAGTCTTTTTTTTGAACTTCCATAGAATATACTCAATGAAGATTGAGTGTTCATGCTTGTGCTTATGACACTAAATTCTTAATGAACAACCTAAAGATGAACCTTAACAAGCAGAGGTTTGTGCCGACTTCAGCGACAATACTGTGCTGAACTCCCTTGTCTATTGTGCTTTTTTGTGCTTGTGATGTCCCATGTAGATTTGATGTAATGATGTTGAGCTCTTTAATGGATGTAACAACAGTTCAAAGTTTTGTATATGCCCATTAATTGTACAGATGCATTTCTCTCCACCATGGCTCAGACCAGCAATTCATTCAAGAGCAGGAGCTGCAGACAATGCAGAAGGAACTACAGAACCAGCAGGAACAGGCTGGCCGGCTGCATGCTGAGCTGGAGGCCCTAAGAATCTCCTGTGAGGATAGGAAGCAGGAGGAAGCACGAGTAAAGGAAGAGCTGCAGGAGGAGTGCAGGAGCAGCAGACAGGCACTGGCAGTAGAGAGGAAAGTTGTGAATGAGTACATGGCAAGACAGCAAAATGAAATGGAGATGGCCAATGTCAGACTGGATGAGGAGAAGAAGAGATCAACTGAGCTACTGCTGCAGGTACACTAAGTAATCTTATTTTCAGTTGTTTCACTTACATTAGAAACCTCAAATAAGAGCAACTGTCATGCTATCTCTGACTGATGAAAAATGCATAACCTTTGTTTCTTAATGTATTTGGCAAAAAATGGCAAAATACATATGCTTATAAAAGTATCTATCTAGTCTATTTCACTTCAATTTAATTTTATTAATCATAAAGCTTTTTATATCTGACATGTCCCAAAGCAGCTGGGCCTCACCCTCCTCGGGTTCACAGTGGATAGCAATGAAAATATTTAAAAAACAAAGACTTTACATTCTCAATTTATTTTTCTTGCTGCCTCTACCGAAACTCGTTATGTTGATCAAAACAACCCCATGACCTGTGAAATCTGAACGAATCTGCATACATTACCTTCAGCATGTAGCACATCAGCGACAATAAATCGTTTCCACCTACTGTGAAAATATTTTAAATTATGTATCAAACTAGTATTTCCTGAAAATGGCACCCCAGTCTTTTTAAAATATCAATCCATCTTACTTGTTTATAACCTAGTAATGACAGCCTGCTGCTAAATGTTAAAATTTTTAAATATAAGAAATAACACCTTTTTAACAGCAAAAAACAAGCAAGTGACCAAAAAATGGGCTCATTGTTTAAAATAAACCAAGATGATTTGTTGTGAATCTGCAGCAAAACACTCAAAGTTGGGATGTTTTGGGAAATTGAGAAATGGGAAATGTTTCACTGTTTAAAATGTTCAAATAACCTCATATCTGAGAGAAATTAATACGGAGGTAAGATACTTAAATAAAAGATTGGATAGTGAATAAATGTTTCTGCTTCAAGGAGAAAAACTGACACCAAGCACGCATCCCTGTATGCTGAATTTAGCTGCCAAGAAAAACAAGAATTAAAAGGTGAACTTTAATCACAGTAGAATATCTTTGCTAAAACTACAGCCAAAAATTATGGCAGCATTAAAAGCTATCTTTATTATACTTTAAGATGAGGGAGCTTTTTTTGAAGCACTGCATGCTAAAGGTATGTAAACATGTGTGCTTTGACCAGATACAGACTTTTAAAAATGTCAGTCTACAAGCGAAGGACTTCAAAAACAACTGCCAACATGTCCAGGTTTGGCTGTTCAAGCAAGCTCACCCCTAGAGCAGAGCGCAACATGCTAAAAGAAGGCTCCAAAAACCCTAAAATGTCATGTCAAGACTCTTGCTACTGTTGATGTGAAAGTGCATGCCTCTACAAACAGAAAGAAACGACACAACTTTAACTTGCTTAAGAGATGTGCAAGGAGGAAACCTTTGCTCTCTAAGAGAGGCCAGACTGAGCATACTGGCATAAACCCAAAACATACCAGTAAGCCCATCAAGGACTGTCTGAAAACTAAGAAATGTGGAGTCCTGGTCCGACTCGAAGATCTGGGGCCTCATTTATTACCGTAGCGTAGGCACAAAACGGGACCTAAAAGGTGTGTAGGGCTCTTTCTACACAAATGTTGCGATCTATAGAAACAAAAATGATGGTAGAATGTGGGTATATTTCACAAAATCTGACCCACGCGTATGAACATTTCTGGAGCAAAATATGTGACCATGTGAGCAATTCCTTTTGGTAGTGAGTCCTACACTGTACATTTATTTTTACTTACTGTATGCACTCACACATTTACAATAGTGAATAAATAATCTACTTTTGAAAAGTTTTAGAACATGCCATTTTTCCACTGTTCTCTGGTAATTTAAGTACTTCTGTTACAATTAATAACCTTAAATGCTACTTAAAAATAAGTTACACAAAAAATATATATTTTATGGACATTTTTCAGGAATGAAGGACCTGCTTAACCTACAGCTTTCCTGAAGCATAGGAAATTAATTAAGCCCTATAACTTAATGCTAAGAATTCCTTAAAGTACAATAGTTTTACAGCTTTACTGTTTCCCCCATTCTGTCCCATTCATCTCAGCTGGATGGAGCTAAAGTCTGTAAACCAGGGGTGTCAAACGTACGGCCCATGGACCAACACCGGCCCACTAGAGGGTGCACTTCAGCCTGTGGGATGAATTTGTAAAAATTACAACCTTGTTTTTGCCTGCCGTTTATCTACTTAACTGCAATTTTGCTATAATAGTAACTGCTGTTCCTAATTTGTGTATTGGGGGTCACATTGTTTGAGCAAGAGCAGTGTTATTCAACACAAAACACCTTTCCTTGTTAAGATGTAGTCCACGTTCACACTCATTACCCAAAATGTCTTCGTCAAAACTGAGAAAAGTGGACACAGAATAAAAAACGGACCACTTCTTATTTATTCAGAGGTGAATAGGAAACCTGTGTGCTTTGTGTATATGCAGCAGGTTTTAGTGCACAAGGGATATTCAGCGACACCACGAGACTCATCATAGTAAATATGGCAGTTTGCAAAGACAATTGAGAAGCAAGAACATAAATGAACTGTTAGCAGCTTTGAGAAACCGGTCTGTTTTCACCAGTAGTCGAGAGGTCAGTGATGCAGCAGTGACAGCCAAGTTACCTTATTGCTAATGAAATATTAATACCATTCAAGCTATTCTGTGGGTTCGGGTTTTTTGTGAAAACGTGATAAAAGCTACAGAAATCCTGTGCCCAGAGAAACAACCTGCTTTTGCTACATCAGCCTGACGAGGAACACTGGCAGACAGGATTTCAGATCTTTCAGCAGATTTGGACTGACAAATGAATCAAGTCAAGTTATTTGTTGCGTCGTTATTTGCAGTTGGTGAGAGCACTGACATTATAAATGTTGCTTAACTGGTCATATTCATTCGGGGTGTTGTTGAGACTCTGTCACTGAGGAGTTCCTTGAGTTGTTGCCTGTGTCGGACACCACAACAGAGGATGACCTTTTCAGTGCTGTCGTTGGGGCGCTGGACAGGATCGGGTGTGAACTGGGCTCGTGAATAAGGTTAGATCCTGTAAAATGCTGATTCAGGCACGTTTTACACTCTGAAGAATATACTTTAGTTCTGTGAAAATGAATACTTGCTATGGTAAAATAATTAAAATAATTAATAATAACATTATTAAATGTAAATAATTGGAAATGTGTGAAGTTATTTTTGTTATTATGCTTTAATTTGACTGATCCAGCCTACTTGAGACTTAGTGTTCCAGCTCTGCCAAACAGAACAGTGGAAGCTTCCCTGTTAAACCAATGTACAGTCTTGGCCACCATGCTGCAGCTCAATTTCAGGGTGTTCTTATAGAACAGGGTGTCCTTTATGTAGAGCAACAATTCAGAGAGTTCTTTGCCATGAGGTGCCATGTTGAACTTCCAGTCCCCTTACCCGCCCACAGACCAGCCTGTTGGGTCAGTGAAGAAAGGGTCCTAGTTTGAAATTTCTGAACTCTAGTGTTAAATGTGTACTCACTTTTGTTTTCAAGATTCAAGATGTTTATTTGTCACGTACAACAAGCAGTGAAATGCATCCTGATCAACTCCAGACTGTGCAAAGAATAAACTATAAGATTAATTAGATTAAAAACTGAACACTAAACTAAAACTTAAACTAAGTTAACACACACAGGTAGAAAAGGTAGTTAAATAAGAAAATAAAAAGTGAGCAGCTATAACACAAGCAGTTAGAAAAAAATGGTCCAGAAGAACCAGAGGTGCAAACATGAGGAGAGTGAATAATAATGTTGTCAGAACAGCAGCACAGATAGAAACTATAAGCCGAGTGAAGTGCAGATGAGAGAAGTGTGTGCAGTAAAGTGCGGGGGTGCAGTGTCCAGTGTTATGGTCTGTAGCGTGATTGCCAGCCAGTGCACAGACAGCAATGTTCACTCAGATGTTCAGTGTTCAGTGAGGTGTGAGGAGTGTGTGGTGGCATGTCTTGTTTCAGGTTCAGTAGTCTTATGGCCTGAGGATAAAAACTCCTCTTGAGTCTCTCAGTCCTGGCCATTATACTCCTCATCCTCTTCCTGATTTCAGCAGCTGAAACAGGCTGTTGTTGGGGTGTGAAAGGTCAGTGTAGATCCTGATAGCCCGGGTCCTACACCGTGTAAATGTCCTGCAGAGTTGGCAGAAGTGACCTGCAGCAGCGCTCCGCTGCTCAAATCATGGATGTTTTCAGACCATGCCAGGTCCTCAAAGATGTAGATGCCCAGGTATTTAAACCGGTTCACCTTCTCCACAGGAGTCCCACTGATGTGCAGGGGTTTGTCGTCACATTGCTGTCTCCACCACCAGCTCCTTGGTCTTTTTGACGTTCAGCTGGAGGCGGTTGTTCTGACACCACAATGCCTGGTTCTATACCTCTGCCATGAATGCCCCTCCTCGTTGTTTGCGATAAGGCCCAGCACCACCGTGTCCTCTGCAAACTTGATGATGGTGTTGGTGCTATGGGTGGCTACACAGTCATGAATATAGAGGCAATACAGCAGGTGACTGAGCACACACCCTTGTAGAGCTCCTGTGCTGGTGGTGATGCTGCTGGATGTGAAGCCCATCAGCTTGGAGAACAGTCTACTGGGCACTATGGTGATGAATGCTGAACTGTAGTGCAGAACGTGTTGAGCTCATCAACAGAAGCAGAGTCAGTACATGCTGCCGCGGAGTCTTTGGGTTTGTAGTCCTTGATAATGCCACAAGCTCCGCGAGTCACTTCTGAAATGAGATTCACCCATGCCCGATACCAGTGTTTAGCGTCTCCCGTTGAACGGTGAAGCAAGCTGCTTTGTAAGCCCTCATATCACCGATGATGAGACTCGTGTTATGAGCAGCGGTCCGTGCGTTCAGTGCGATGCGGATCAACCCTGTCTACCCATGGTTTTTGATTCAGGAACACAGTGATCCTCACTGAGTGCGTCTTGCAGCGTAGTCGCTGATTGGGCAGACCAGTGCTGCACCTCCCTCATAGCCGGGGCTTTGCGGCAGACACGCTGTTGGTATTCCGGTATGAGGAAAATGGCGCTATGGTCAGATTTCCCAAACACTGCATGTGAGGCAGCCTTGTAGCTGTGCTTGAACGGCGTGTAGCAGTGGCCCAAGATCTTATCGACCCTACTCGGACACGTGACATGCTTGCAAAAGTTTGGCATCCCTTGTCTGAGGTTGCTTTGTTAAAGTCCTCCGCCACGTTGAGCGCTGCGTCTGGGTGTTTCAGCACATCGTGGGGTGGAAAGTAGACCGCCATGGTGATAACTGCGGTAAATTTGCGAGGCAGATAAAAAGGACCACACTTAATGCTCAGGAGTTCCAGGTGAGGTGAGCAGTAGCTGGAAAAAGTTGAAATGCTCCTGCCGTCTTGTTTTTAACCAAAAACAGTGTCCCCCACCCTTGGTTTTGCCATACTCCACCGTTCTGTCCATGCAAAGCATGGAGAAAGAGTCGGACAGGGTCACCGTTTGGTCCGGGATGGTGGGGGACAACCAAGTCCGTGTGCCTCGCGTCGCGCTGGAAAGTGACCCTGCGTCTCAGGTCGTCCATCTTGTTATCCAAAGCAGTTTCCAGCAGTTTAGACATTAATGGCTGTGTATTGAGGTACTTTGAGGAGACAGCAAATTTACACTGTTATACAAGCTGTACACTGTCTACTTTACATTGTATCAAAGTGTCTTCAGTGTTGTCCCATTTAAAACTTATTATAAAAAATTTACAAAAATGTGAGAGGTATACTCAGTTTACTATAAATAAAAACAGTATCAATAGCTGAATATTTAATGGAGTGTTCTAACTTGTTCACATTAATGTAGTTGCTATGCATATGATTATTGCAGCAAAGGTCGTTTTTGATGTGATTTGAGAAGTTTGTTAGTAAACTGCCAGTTGTAGTTGGTTTTGAAGGAGGTGGGCTCAGAGGATGGAGATCTGCTGTAGCATGCTGTAAAGTTGCAGAGTTAGGAATGTGGAATGTTTGCACAATCCAAACCGACTGTGTTTTTTGTGTGACAAGAGCATCTTACCCAACAGAATCTGTGGCTGCAGGAATGCAAACAAATTATGCAACTTCACCTATGGAAGTCCCAACTGGGACAGATCAATCTATTCACTTTCCAATATGTCAGAGCATCTCACTCTCAGTTCCTAGTGCTTTTTCATGCTGTAAGCTGGCTACCAGATTACCCAGATAATCAATTAATTTAATGGGTGCTTCTCTGACTTAAGAACACAGCACTCAGAGTCAATGTGCACCATCTCCTTAAGATGGAGTTAGTAGAGCTGGAAACAATAACCTGACTGAAAAGTTTCACAATGATGCAATTGAAGACTACAGTATACTGCCCACTGTTTTGATGTCTGGTCTTCATGCAGCCCATGTTATGTCCATTTTTGGGAGCATGTACATGAACAGATGTTTTCAATAATTAATGAATATTGAGTGGCCTTCCAAGAATCAAGCCCAAAACTGTATGATAAATGTAAGGAGCTTCACAAAAATAAATTGGACAATGGTCACCATGAATAGCTGAACAAATGAAGTCTTGTATCAAGCAAGAATGGGCACAAATTAATTTCACTTGCAGAACTGCAAAAGTTTCTCTTCCGTTCTTAATCAGTTAAATGATGTGATTACAAGGAAGGGTTATTTAACACTGTGGTAAAAATGCTTCTGTCCCAATTTTTAAAGTGTGTAATAGGTGACAAGTGATAAACCCTTTTATTCACACTTTTAAAAACTTGTTTAAACCTACCTACTTCTACAACTTATTTACCACCTGCCTCATTAAGGTGCGACAGGAATGAAACCTGAAATGGCAGCAAACAAGCAAGACATTTTTAAGCAATGTTGTGTAATGTTAATTAAACACAGCTAAAATTTAAAACATTAATCAATGATTGATGTAATTTAGTCAAAGTGTAAGATAAGTAAAAATATACCACAACCAGAAGAAGGTCTGTTTGATTAAATTTTTGCTGTCAACTCCTTCAGTGTATTTAAATCTTGCAACTAACAAAAGTTTAATATTTCTTGACATTGCTTTCAGAAAATGAAATGCATATATAGATTCCTTTATAGCCTTTATTTCTTGGTATTTCAATGGTTATGGCTTTTAGATAATAAAACCCAAAATTTGCTGTCTCAGAAAATGAGAATATGGTGTCGAACCTTAATCAGCTAATTAACTCAAAACACCTGCAAAGGTTTCCTGAGCTTTTAAATGGTCCCTAACTGGGTCAGGAGGCTACACAATCATGGGGAAGACTGCTGACTTGACAGATGTCCAGAAGTCAGTCATTGGCACCCTCCACAAGGAGGGTAAGCCACAAAAGGTCATAAAGTTGAGTGGAAGGAAAAAGTGTTGTTGGAAAAGGTGCACCAGCAACAGGGACAACCACAGCTTTGAGAGGATTGTCAAGCAAAATCCATCCAACATGGGGGAACTTCGCAAGGAGTGGACTGAGGCTGGAGTCAGCACATCACAAGCCACTATGCAGACGAATCCTAGACATTCAGTGTGTCATGCTACTCCTGAACCAGAGATGTCTTTCCTGGGCTAAGGAGAAGCAGCACTGGACTGTTGCTCAGTGGTCCAATGTCTTTTTTTCAGATGAATATAAATTTTGCATTTCATTTCGAAATCAATGTCCCAGAGTCTGGAGGAAGAGTGGAGAGGCACAGAATCCATGTTTGAAGTCCAGTGTGAAGTTTCCAGTCAGTGAAGATTTGGGGTCCATGTCATCTGTTGGTGTTGGTCCATGGTGTTTTCTGTAGTCCACAGTCAACACATAGTGGGACTTATTATCTGAAAGTCATAATAATAAAAATTACAAGAAATAAAGGCTTCTGTGCAATGAATCTGTCATTTATGAATTTCACTTTCTGAAAGGAATGTTAAATAATGAAATTTTTTTGAAGTTCAAAATTTAAATTTTTTTTTTAGATGTACAGTGGGGCAAAAAGTATTTGGCAGCCACCAACACTGCAAGTTGTCCCGCTTAAAAAGACGAGAGAGGTCTGAATAGATTGCATGTCATTTAAAAAGGGTGTTGGCCTATCATCCATCCCCTCGATGGCAGTTGGCACTTGATTGACATACAGTACAGCCAGTCTGATATTTTTTTTTTAACAAGCATTACTGCACATGCCCAATCAACCGAGCGAGCTACTGCAAAACTCCACCCAACAAGTCGACTAGTTAGTGGCTTCCAATTTATTTGCTTCTAAAGATAAGGTCTAGAAACAAGTAGGGAGCTGGACCAAGTAAGAAACCAAAATCAGATGATGCTGGCTCATTCCATTCAGTGTAAGATATCAGAGTACGGTATTTCCCAAAAAATAGATAGATGGATAGATATAGCATTTTTTAAATTATGGTTAGATCATTTTGTTTGTTTGTTTGTTTTTTGTTGTTCACAAGCCAAGAAAAAATGGGCACCCCTGCAGTACATCCATAAAGTTCTTTTGAACCACCTAGAATATTGTGTTGCCCTATCAGGGACGGTTCTAAAATGAACACATACCTGAAAGTATTTTGTTAATCTAGTTGATCACTGTTCCAGTAAACATAATATATGGTGTTCCACAGGGATCAGTGTTAGGCCCATTACTGTTCACCTTTTATATGTTTCCATAGGTCAAATAATTAGAAAACATGGAATAAATTATCATGGCTACACTGAGGTTGTACAAATATACATACAGTGGGGCAAAAAATTTGTCAGCGATGAATTGTGCAATTTCTCCCACTTAAAAAGATGAGGCCTGTAATTTTCAGCATAGTTTTACCTCAACTATGAGAGACAAAATCAGAAATAAATTCCAGAAAATCAGATTTTTAAAAAAAAAAAATTTATTTGCAAATTATGGTGGAAAATAAGTATTTGGTCAATAACCAAAGGTCATCTCAATACCCTTTGTTGGCAATGACCGAGGTCAAAGGTTTTCACACACTGTTGCTGGTATTTTTGCCCATTCCTCCATGCAGATCTCCTCTACAGCAGTGATGTTTTGGGGCTGTTGCTGGGCAACATGGACTTTCAACTTCCTCCAAAGATTTATGAGGTTGTGATCTGGAGACTGACTGGGCCACTCCAGGACTTTGAAATGCTTCCTACGAAGGGATCATTGTCATGCTGGAAGCCACGTTTCATCTTCAATGCTCTCACTGATACAAGGAGGTTTTTGCCCAAAATCTCATGATACTTGGCCCCATTCATCCGTTCCTTAATACAGATCAATCGTCCTGTCCCCTTTGCAGAAAAGCAGCCCCAAAGCATAATGTTTCCACCCCCATGCTTCACAGTGGGTATGGTGTTCTTGGGATACAACTCCACATTCTTCCCCCTCCAAACATGATATTCTCCCAGTCCTCCTCTGGACCATCCAGATGGTCTCTAGCAAACTTTAGATGGGCCTGGACATGTGCTGGCTTAAGCAAGAGGCCCTCTTCTTTCGCTGCAGGACTTTAATCCATGATGACATAGTGTGCTACTAATTCTTACCTTTTGTTACTGTGGTCCCAGCTGTCTTGAGGTCATTGACCAGTTCCCCCTGTGTAGTTCTGGGCTGTTTCCTCACCGTTCTCAAGATCATTTGTACCCCACGAGGTGAGGTCTTGCATGGAACCCCAGTCCAAGCGAGCTCATCAGTGATCTTGCATTTATTCCATTTTCTAATAATTGCTCCAACAATTGATCTTTCCTAACCAAGCTGCTTACTTATTGTAGACTGGCATCCCAGTCCTGTGCAGGTGTACAATCTTGTACTTGGTGTCGTTAGAAAGCTCTATGGGCTTGGCCATGTTGGGGGTTGTATTCTGTCTGTTTGAAGTTGTGGACAGATGTCTTATACACAAGTTCAAACAGGTGCCATTAATACAGGTAACGAGTAGAAGATAGAAGAGCTTCTTAAAGTTGTAGTAACAGGGCTGTGAGGGACAGAATTCTTGCTTGTTTTGTAGGTGCTAAATACACATAATTCTGACTGGTTTTGCATAAATACAAACAATGGACTCAATGCAAAAAATGTCTTGCAGTAGAAGCGTATGTTTAGATATTCACTTGTTTTTTAATAAAATTGAATCAATACAGACGACAATCCTGACTGTTTTAACTGAAAATTGCATAAAACATCCAATAAGTAACATTTTGCTTTATTGAAAGGTGAACCTGCTTCAGAAATCCCTGTTTTAACTGAAAATTGCATAAAACATCCAATAAGTAACATTTTGCTTTATTGAAAGGTGAACCTGCTTCAGAAA
>JBBIGC010158482.1:21818-33377 GCA_037576955.1 Lepidarchus adonis
TCCCTACTCAAACAGCATGAGGAGCAAAAAAGAATTGCTGTCTTGGAGCAACAGGTAGAAACAACACATTTTATTTATAGAATGAGTCATCGTGCAAAATAGATGTGTGAGGGAGTAACTAAAACAAACTTTTATTTGCATGTGGCAGGTTCAGATGTCAGCCAGAGACTTTGAGAATGAGAAGCTAGACCGGCAGAGTCTACAGCAACAGCTCCACAAAGTTCTAAAGGAGCTTCGCAAAGCCAGAGACCAAATCGCCTCCCTGGTATCAGCAGTAAGTCAACACCAAATCTTTGCATGTTAAGACACTTTGAGCTGATAATGGATTGTCATAACATAAATTGCTTTTTTGTTCTGCATTTCTGCATTTCTGATCTTTCTGTCCACATATATTAGAAATATAGCATTCAGTAATATGGGAAAAACATAAATACAGGGGGTTTGCAAAGGCACAATCAGTGTGGTCTTGTCACAAATCACCTCTCCAATGCTTTTACTGCTGTGGTGTATGCTGAAGCATTAAAAAGAGCATTTCTATCTAGAGCAACGTTTCCTAAATGCTTTACTGTAATATGAGACCATTCAAACATGTTGCTGCTGTTGTTAAAGCACAGTGCTGTTCAATAAAGCCTCTGCAGCATCATTACATACATGAGTTCCAACTTACATCAAAATTAGTTACGTCACACTCCGAGGAACCGAACCCTGATGTGACTTGAGGAACCCCTGTACATGTCATAGAAAGAGTAGATTTTTAATGTTATTTTAATGAGCAAACATTTACCCTCTTTAAAACTGTGTTAAAAGATAAAGGAGATTTAATTATTTTGAAATAAATAATAAATGTGTTAAATAGGTTTGTGGTGTCATCAATTCAAGGTGTAAAGTAATCTCAAATGGAATCAGAAAAAAAACCTTTATTTTGTGGTTTTTCTTTTATTGTAAGCAGTACTGGCCTAGTTTATTACTTGCCCTTGTAAACCTCCAGTGCACAAGCAATGTTTTTCTATCAGCACTTGTTTCTTGGTATTGGTGTTCTATTTAGCTGATTCTGATACAGTATCAGTGCAATACAAGGGGGTAATCTGAGTGAAAGTGACTTTTTGTCAGTATGAACACATCATCAGTGCACCACAACAAAATGTGACCTCTGCAGGCTTGATAAAAACCTGCCTCCTATTGTAGTGGATGTGCAATTACACTTTATTCTACTACGACAAAAAAAGGCATGTTCCCTGGGGTCACAGGCACATCCCACTATTAGATAAGGACTGATTTAACCCATCACACGTGCACACCTGAGCAACATACAGCTATCAACTGTGCCCGGGGAGCAGTGAAGTGGGGGCAGAACCTCACTCAAAGGTACCTTAGTGGTTCCCAGTTTGGGACTTGAACCTGCAACCTTCTGAGCCCTGGGGCAAAGTCCTAAACACTAGTTTGGTTTTGATAGAACCATCATTTTAATTGACTAATGTGTGCTCTCATTTCAGAAACAGGAGAGAGAAGCTTGTTTCTCTGAACCGAACTACAAGAGGCTGGATGCTCAGGACCACATCCTGACCTCTGCAGCAAACGGCCACATTGCACTGGATGAAAGTTTCCTAGAGTGTCCTAGCTGCGGGACCTCATACCCCACCAGTCAACACAGAGAACTCCTCATGCACCTGGACCATTGTTTTAACTAAAACTAAAGGGATTTAGGTTTTTTTTTTTGTCACTTTCTAGTTTATTTTTATGTTCAGAAATGATCATTTGTATTTAAATTATGAATAATGAAGTATTTGTTTTGTGTTATTTTAAATTTAATCAGTCAGTTTGAATTTGATGGCTCTTAATGAACTTTTTCTGGGCCGAGTTTTATTATACATTACTGAGCAAAAGTTTTAGGCACTTGAGAATTGTATAGACAGTCAATGTGCTGTTGTTTTTGTTTGTTTTTTTATTTCAGATCACTATTAGAATCAGTGCAAATAGATAAATACAGGAAACAGTATGTTTGTCAGTGTGTTCAGTTACCATTTCCAGAGTTCTACAGCAAACCTGGATTGATTTGTATTAACCATCAAATGCCTGGTTTGGGCTCAGTCAGTGGTTAAATCATGTGCTGCTGCTGCTGAGAGTTTTAAACATCCATGCAATGGCTGGAGGCATTAAGGGGGAATTACTGACCCTGCACAGTTCTAACCAGCTCCCAAAACACATGAACTACATACATATGTTATTATTTTTATGTTTTTTTACTACTTTGTTTACATGTATTGTAATGATGACTTGTTTTGCTGAAAGAAAAACACTTGCTGCTGATATAAATGGGAACAAACAGATACCTAAGACTTGCACAGTAGTGTACACACCTTTTCTGAATATAATAAACTTAGAAAACAAGGTTTTATTATTGTGTGCACCATGTTTGTTTCTGTGGATTTTTCTTTCCATGTTTCTTTTTTTATTTTTGCTTTGCCGTTTCTTTTTCCCATTGAAAATGTTTAACATGGTCAAATTAGCTACTTAGCCTCTACACTGTTCTCATTAGGAAGTAGATTTGTACATTATTGATTCAAGCTTATTGTCTTAAATTTTGCTGGTAGTTTTTGATGTGCATCATCATTTTGTAGAAGCCATATTTTAATTTTCTTTTTGTTTTCTTTAAATTCTGCACCCTTTCTTTTTCAAACACAGCCAGAATCTTCCATTGTATTTTCATCAGTGCACATGATTCATTTTTCAAATATATCCGGCTTATTGAGAGGTTGCTTTGTGAACTTCTGTTGCTAAATATTAAACAATGTGAATACATTACAAATATTAAACATTTGACAAGTGTACAATATTTGTTTCCTGCAGTAACAATATTATGCATGAATATTGTATTGTTGCCATATTGTATGATGTAATTTTGAGTCCCCCTCCCTGCAGAATTGTTGGCTTCCCCTTCTTAGGTAAAGATTTGATTTATTAAAGCTTACAGTACATCCCTGTGGTTAATGGACCTACCAGTGATGTTTCTTTACCTGCAGACCATTTCAAGCACCTCAAATAGTGTTTGTCATTAGTCTGCATACGGGTGTTAACTGTATAACATTCAATGTGATGAAATGTACTTTTAAGCCATACTCCATGCCTGTAAATTTGATTGAGAGGAACAGCATCCTCAGCCAGCACAGTTACTAAGTGACTGCTAAAGCTTTGGCCCAGTGAAGACAATAGCATTTGTAGATCATGTTTATAAATGATGACTTTATATTAGCATTTTTATCGTTGGTAGCTCATTTTGACTTGGTCATTTTAAAAGTAGCTCCCAAGTCAAAAGTGTGGGCACCCCTGCTCTACAGCATCTCAATGGGATTAAGATCTTGACATTCCTCATGCGCATGCGTGCATCTAAAATATGCATGAGGTGATTTGTATTTAGAATTTTTTGGTTGAATGAGGGCTTGCTGGGAGCTGAGTATCCGGCAATTTCAATGTATGGACACCTCCAGGTACAGTGTGATTTATAAAGCATCTATTGAGCATATGTATAAAGTACATTTAGTAGGAGTTCTACACAAAGTTTTATAAATGTAACTCCTGGGCTTTGACTCGTCCACTCCAGGATGTTCCATTTCTTAGTTTTTAGACTGTCCCTAATGGATTTAATTGTATGTTTTAGACAATTGTCGTTCTAGTTCCTAGTTAGCTTTAATGTTCTTACAGTCTCACATGTTCCTCAGGCACCCTCTGATACAGGGTAGAATTCATGATGGATTCCTGCTGCAGCAAAGCATCCCTAAACAATTCCACCCTAATGCTTCTCATTTCATATGAGGTTCTTTTCATAGAATGCTGTTTTTAGCTTTTCAGACATGTCCTCTGTTCTGGTATCCAGATATTAAAATTTTAGACTAATTTTTCCAAGGGAACATTATTCCAGAAGTCCTGGTCTTTGTCTTCAATCTTTTTGGCAAACTTTAGTCTAACCTTAATGCTTCTCTTAGTGTTTGTTGCCAAAAAGCTCTATCATGGTCTCATCTGACCAAAGTACACATTCCCAGTTGAAGCCCCGGCACTGCTTAGCGAACTCCAGACATTTGAGTTTATGATTGTGAGTTAGAAAAGGTTTTTTTTTTTTTTTTTACGTTCATGTCTCCCAAACAGCTTGTTGGCATGTGTACAGTGCCTGATGGTTGATTTGGAGACTTTGTGACCCCAAGATCCTTCAGTTTGTTGCAATTCTTTAACAGTGAGCTTTGGAGAACTTTGTATTTCTCTTACCATCCTCCTCACTGTGCGTGGTGGCAAAATAATCTTGCGTCCTCGTCCAGGCTTGTTTACCACTGTTCCAGTTGTTTTAAACTTCTTAATGATCATCTGACAGTAGATATGAGCAGGTGCAGGCGAGTGGCTATATTCTTGTAGCCGTTGTCTGACTTGTGAAGGTCAACACACATCTGCCCTATTTGAATGGTGTGTTCCTTTGTTTTTCTCATGTTGAAGAGTGGATAAGAGAAATGGCCTCTGTCACGTCATATTTATACCCCAGGGAAACAGAAAGTGATTAATTACTAATTAAATGTTTCTAGATACTCTGATCAACTTTGTAACTTTGTACTTACATTTAAGTAGGAGTTCTACACAAAGTTTTATAAATGAAACCCCTGGGCTTTAAATCGTCTACTCTTCATTTCTTAGGGCATATGGGCAGTTGTTTTGGAAGTCCTCCACTTGTAGAGTATTTTCTGGATAGTGGTATAGCTTATTGCAAAAGATATTTTTAAAATCCTTTTCTAGACATAAGCTACTACAATCATCTTTCTGAAGACCTCAGACTGCTCTTTTGATTTCACCACGGTGTTCACGCTCACCTCAATAGTCAAAACCAAACTAAATATCTGAGGTTTAAATAGGGCAAACCTCCTTCAAAATGCTAAGTAACAAGGTTCTAATCATGTGCAACAGATGTGTTTCACCTGTGTGTGATTTGAGCCATTATAAATGGGAATAACGGTGGGGTGTCCTAATTTATTCCTCACCAGAAATTTATTCACAGAAGCAGACATTTTAGCCAAGGTTGCTCATTTTTCATGCTAATGTATGTGGACTTCTAAATTTTTAATGTATGTTTTGTTCTTTTGGTAGAATCTTTCTTAGTTTGTTCATTACTTTCTCAATAAAAAAACATTCACCCAAGTTTGGGGGAAAAGGGTCATTACTTATACTGCATTATTGGCTTGTTTTTCCTTTTGTATCCTAAGGGTGCCTCTAAAATATAGGTTGACCTGGTTAGACTCACTTTCAGCAGTCTGTCCTGACTTTGCTTGAATTAGATTGCATGTGTAAATCCTCGCATTACACCCATTTAAAGCTGGGGGGATTAGTGTGACAGTAGTCGAGGGAGAAGCAGGCTAAGGTTGCTGTTTGCCCTGAACACAGGCAGAAAGGCCTAAATTAACTTCCAAGTAAGCAATTAAATGTAAAGCAGGGACAATTATTGAAATGCCTGTTAGTATGTATTTAATTTTGACATGTCTTATAACCTTGTGATGTCAGCACTCAAAGTGTTCAGATCTAACATGAGTGTTGATCAGTCATTTAGAAATGCATTAAATTGTAATTAAATTAGACATAAATATTTACACTTTATTGTGTGTATGTGTGTGTACATACAGTCTTATGTAAAAGGTTGAGCACCCCTTGATAAATAACACATTTTGGTGATTTTGTAATTGAAAAGATTTGAACAAAGTCTCTGTAGGATGTGGAAAAAATACACAATATTTTCAGCACAAAATGTCAGCTGGTTCCAATTTCAAAGCTTTACAAATACTATTCAACCCTTGTGCGCACACTTGTGGACACTCAACAGCCAGGGGTTCCTCTAAGCAGAGGTCAACATGAGATCTGGAAGATCAAGAAAGCTCTTAGAGAGGGATCAAAATCCCCATTTGACTGCAAAAAACCTGCAGGAAAATTTAGCAGACTCAAGAGTGGTGGCACACCGTTCCACTGTCCTTCATGGAAGAGCAGGCAGAAGAAAAGCTTACCTGCATCTCCATAAAAAAAAATCCACTATCACAAGTATGCAACAGAACATCTACAGATGCCTTATGCATTTTGGAAACTAGTGCTGTGGACTGATGAAGTTAAAATAAAACTCTTTGGCCATAATCAGCAAAGTCATGTTTGGACAAAAAAGGAGCAGCATTTCATGAAAAGAACACCTTGCCAACCATTAAGCATAGGGGTGAATCTATCTTGCTTTGGGGTTGTGTTGCAGCCAGTGGCACAGGAAACATTGCACAGGTGGAAGGAAGAATGGATTCCACTAAATACTGGAAACTGAATGTCTGGAACATACATACATATATACACATACGAGTGGGTGTGGTTTATGTTGTGCCTTCCTAGTCTCACCAGACATGTTCACACTTGCACCAACAAGAATTACACCTAAGCTGGGCAACAAATACACTTTGTAAATGGTTGGCCTGGTCTGATTTACTGTAGGTCAGTGTATATTTCACTTGCATGCTCATAAGCAGCTGTGACATGGTGCTGTCCATTGATAACATTAGCAACCAGTCCCAATCATATTTACGAAGAATTTTATTTTAAAAAGTAGTTCAGACTACACAATTCTTGGAAGTCATATCATACATACATTTTAAAATCGTTTTTTAGTTACTCAAAGTATTTAATTTTACACTTACATGTGGTAGTGGATTACTTTGGGATGAATATATGATTTTTTACACTTACGGTAGAACAAGAAAATATAAAAGTAAACATTTTTGTTAGTCCTTGAGCAGGACCACCTCAGGCACAGAAACCTGCAAAAAAGAAAAAGCCTTCAGTTATCCAGTATTTCATTAGAGCAGTATACTTTCATTAAAGGTTTGGAATCTGACTAGTATTATATATGGAATAAAATTATTTTCAATTAATTGCGTTAGCTAAGCTGCAAAACAAGTTAGAAAAAAATATGTACCATTGTGTGAAACTCTCCTGTATTTGCCCAGAAAGCATATTTCCTGCTTCTTCTGAGTCACAATCTGCTGGTCCTCGGGCCTCAGGCCATCAGGATGACGAGAGAAAACAAAGGAGTAGCCATCCATGCAAGTTCCATCAGTGTCCAACACTCTACAGGCAAATTGAATGGCATAGTTGTCGTAGTCTGTATCAACAATCCAGTGGTCATCATCTGAGGGGGTTCACAAACAAGCAGTCATTACATTGCAGATAGAAAGTAGAGCTCTAATTATTAATCTTATTGGATATGTTTCTCTTTTGGCTTAAATTATGCAGTCTTACAGTGAAATACAATTTAGACAATTTTATTAAAAACATTTGATCTACTATATTGGTGTAAACTTTTGTTTTTGTGTTTTTTGCCTCAACAGATAGTTTTAATTTAGCTTACATCCAGTTTGGAGGTATGCAGCTGCACCCCAGTATCTCATCTTGAACTTGGCAGGATCCGGGGTGTCCTCCAATGAGCCAAACATGTTGGCACATGTCTCCCAGTTGCTAAAGGATGAAATGGCCAAGAAAGAACAGTTTAGCTTGCATAAACACAGGGCAACGGACAAGAATTCGTCTTGAACTTACTTGAGAATGATAACTCTGCCAACAGCAGTGGCTGTCATCCGTCCATCATCCTCTACTTTGTAGTTGGCAATAATATTATCAAGAAGGAATAGTCCCACTGGGTCTTTCTTGGCTACAGCATACCATGTTCCTTGAAACTACAAAATAAATGGTGAATTTTGACTATGGATGACTTTTTTTTAAAATTATGTCATGTTAAAAGTCACTTTTAAAAAGTGATGAACTATTTAAAAAGAATGAAAGAACACTGCTTACCCTGTATTTGTCAAAGTTCTCTTTCACTGGAATATTGCTAACCACACAGTCCTGTGCCCAGCCTGTTGCTAGGATGAAAAATAACACAACGAACCTCAGCATGCTGCTGTCTGCTGTATCTGCAAAAACAAGAACAACAATTACAGCCAAGAAACTTTTGAGAAAGCAGCAATTCATTATCATAAGTAAACTCATTGTTTTTAAGCAGTAAACAAGAAGTTGGTGTTTTCCAGATTTTCTAAAAATAGCATAACCCTTTCTTTTCATCCCTACCTTTTCAAACTGTAGAAGACCAGAATCCGTGCAGCACTGTGGCGTGTTGGTTACAGAGAGCTTATATAGGGCTTTCACCATGCAAGCGATTTCGCAATCCCACACTACAAACTATCTTCTCCCAGAATTTTTTCACTGGGCTTTTTTTCTCCTCTAAAGGGTCTTGTGTAACAGGATTACGAAAGAACCTTAAAAGGTAAAAAAAAACATCTGGAAAAGCATGCATGCTGCATATGATCCAATTATTTGTGCTGACACTACTTTTCTGTGCTGTTTTTACATGTTTTAAGTGTCAAGAGTTTGACTACACTCACTGCTCGTATTTAAAAATGGTTAAAATGAAAAGTAGAGAAAGATAAGTTAGCTCTAGTTTTTACTCAGTCTTCTTATGCACATTTGCAAACACCCCTTATACAATGAATGGCTGTATGCGATGATAAGCCTTTACAGGAGTCCTGATGCGGGTGTTGTTTTTTGAAGCATACATTTCCATTTTCCGTTTATTCATATGGCTCACACTTTTATCCAAAGCGACTTCCAAGATACAGGAACAATCAAGCGTTATCTATGTACATGACAGCACTAATGTGACAGTTAAAGGCCTTTTAGTCATTAAATACAGATGGCAACTATAAGTTGTTCATGACTATCTGCTAGAATGAGTCCAGGAGATTCCTCCTCATCAATAAATGCTACAAAAGAAATCCAATACATTAAATACATACAGCATGTGCTATAACCAACTTTAAATGTAAAAATACTATCTGGGGACATTCTGTTGGCAGTATTTAAGTGGAGATGTCTGCTGAGCTAAAATGATATTTTGAACTCTAGATTGCTTGCCAAGTTCTCAATGTTCTATTAATTTGTTTCACCCAGTTCATGTGTTTGTTTTTTATCATGATGGGTAGGGGAGTAAGGCATGCGGAGATCAGAGAAGTGGAGGGGAGCAAGATTATGGAGAACTTTATATTTTAAACGGAATACAGGACTAAACAGGTAACCAGTGTATTTGGCAAAGGATGGGGATGATGTGAGCAGAGTTTTGTATGAGTGAGGATGCTAGCAGCAGAGGTTTGACAATATTGTTTAAAAACAAGTATATACATATGCAATATATACATATATACAAATATATATGTACATAATTTTTAACAGGAAGACCAATAAAAAAGCATGAACAAAAGTATGGGCATTCTATATACTGTTTACTGGACAATGACAAACTTTACAAATGCCACTTCATGTATACAAAGTTTTTAAAAATTGCACTGTAAAATGTAAGTAAAAGCAGCGCATGCAATGATTTTCATATCTCATAAACCAATATTTTAATCAGAACAGAACATAGAAATCACATCAAATGTTTAAACTGAGTAAATGTACCATTTCAAGAAAAAATTGTTTGAATTTGATGACAGCAACATTCTCCTAATTCACCAAATGTTTTAAATTGGTGAAAGGACTGGTTATCAGGCTCTTCCACTAAGGAGCAAAGCTGTTGTAATAGAAGTAAGAAGCATTTCACCCGTTGAGCAAAAAACACTTCCCACCCGCACATGCCCTCACATGCACTGTTCTCCCTCCTACCATCTGGCAGATGGTTCAGCAGCAACAGAACTGTAACTGCCAGACGACACAGTGGGAGCTTCTTTCCTCAAGCGGTCAGAGTCCTGAACTTACTACTAAAACCAAAGGACTGCTGAACCCAAACACAAGATAATACAACACAAACAACACAATCCTAAAAAAGACACTTTCACCCTCATGCTATATTGCCATTTGCACCATTCTCATTTGCACATTTTCATTTTGCATTTTGTCTTGTCTTTAACAAAAAAAGGTTATTTTTAAGGGTTAAACTAGAATATAAAACATGTTTTCAGTTATTTCACCTTTTTTTGTTAAGTACAAACTTTTGGCCTGTACTGTATATATATATAAGTTAGGGATATTGTTACGCCCGCACAAGTGGCACCACAAGACTGTTCGGGATTTAGCCCCAGCCAGGGCATTTTTTTTTACCCATGTTGGCTGTGTATGCAGGCGGGGCCCACACTCTCCTCCCTTCGGGCTCATGGGCCTGGAGGATCGGCCCCCAGTCCACGTTGCAGGAAGCTTGGATGGAAATAACACAAAACATTATAGCGGGTTGCCGGGGCCACTGGCATCGACGGGAGTGAACGGCTCCAGGCCAGTGCATACAGGTGGACAGCGCCCCCTTTTTGGTCTCGAGGGGCTGCCCAGCCTCCGCACACACGGCAGCGCCACTTATCCCTCTTAGAATGGGCTCACGGTCCCGATCCACAGTGCCGATTCTCTGCCTGACTTCCTCGGGGGGAGTCTAAGCTCACGGCCCCAGTCCAGTCTCACTGGTGGACCTCACGCACTCTCCTTGGCTGCCACTGTCCAAGGTGCCATTCACACTACATAATCAGTACTTAGTAACTATTATCTGGTGTTGACCAGAGGAGGATGGGTTCCCCTACTGAACTTTGGTTCCTCCCAAGGTTTCTTCCTCAGTTCAGGGAGTTTTTCCTTGCCTCTGTCGCCTTGGTTTGTTCATTAGGGTTAGGACCTGGACCTTGTAAGGCTGCTTTGTGAAAATTGCTATATGAATAAAACTGAATTGAATTAATTTGAATTAACAACTTCTCTGGCAGATATCACAGCTTGCAAACGCTTTTTAGAGCCAACTAAAGGCTTTCAGTTCTTGCACATGCAAAAAGTGTCTAGCCATGAAATATTCTTTGTCAAGTCAAGTTAAGTCAATTTTATTTATACAGCACTTTTTACAACTGACGTTGTCACAAAGCAGCTTTACAGAGTTTATAGAATCCTGGTCCGAGCCCTAATGAGCCAAAGGCGACAGTGATGAGGAAAAACTTCCTAATTATAGGAAGACACCTTGAGAGGAACCAAGGCTCAGTAGGGGAACCCATCCTTCTTTAGCTGACACCGGAGATTGGTAAAAAGAGAAATTATGAATAAATAAGATCAAGAGTTCAATGTGAAGAGGCATCTGCAGTTCCTTAGGGGAGATCAGGTAACTTTCTGTCCATGCTGCTCTCTTCAGTAGGCGTGAGGGGATAATCACAGATGATCTCCCTCCTCATGATCCGTGCAGCAGAGTGAGACGTGAATCCGGAGCTGGAATCTCAGAGTAGCTCAGAGAGAGAGAGACAGAGACATATGGATAGAGATAGAGATAGAGAGAAAAAGAGCTAGAGAAAGACAGACGGTTAGGGATGCTCAGTGTTATGGATTATTTAAAGTAATGATCATTGTGGTCTGAGTGCATGAGCTCCGGCAAAACTCTCTATGACAGCACAACTAAAGGGGAGAACCAGGAGGTAGAACAAACATGAGGGCATCCTGGGTCACATGACAACCAACCACTCGTCCGCCAACAAACCTGAGTGAACACGTCGGGTGGGGGTG
>JBBIGC010158490.1:0-16980 GCA_037576955.1 Lepidarchus adonis
TCTCTCTCTCTCTCTCTCTCTCTCTCTCTCTCTCTCTCTCTCTCTCTCTCTCTCTCTCTCTCTCTCTCTCAGCTGTGTGAACTTCCTCCAGGTTCTGTCAGCGACATCAACAATGAACACAACCTGACGGTGCACTGGATGGAGAAGCACACCCACAGAGACTGTGCTCTATACACAGGTGTGTGTAGTAGAGTGAGACTAGGCTTCATCTGGCACAATGGCCTCTATAAATACTGAACCATATCAACTTCGTGCTCTCAGCAGTTCTACACAAAGGGATTTTTATTGACCTGAAATTGTCTCATATTTCAGCTTCTGGAAGCCCAAAAACATAAATGCTTATTTTTATTTCTTATCTTTTAAGGTCGTTTTGAGAGCTGGTGCCGCGACTCTGCTACGGACCAGGAGCTTTTCAGGTAATGCATACAGCGTGCATGTTTATAGGGGAATGTTAAATAAGATCCTGAATGAAAGCTCAAGCTATCAGCTGTTCAAATTCTAAAAAGCACCCTCCATAATTATTGGCACCCCTGGTTGATGTGTTCTAAGGCTTTTTTTCCCCAAAAAATCCAACATCCTACATTGAGAAATATTTTTTTACATGAATTATTGGCAGCCCTAACAATTCCTTTAAAATAAATGTAATTGAAGCATTTGTAATTTTTTGTTTAGTTTTTAAAGTTGATCAGAATAAATAAGAACTTTTTATTAGTCATTAATAACTGCATATTTCCCTAAACTGGCCTGTATCTACAGTCAGAAATAATGAAAATAATCACCAACACATCACAAATGTAAACATCTGGAGTTTGCTAAGCATTACTGGGATTTTAACTGGGATCAGGTGCATTGGTCTGATGAAACAAACATACTAAGTGAGTCTGGTGTGAATCCAAGGATGAGACTGCAGATTAAATATTGTCTTTTGAAATAAATATACGAAATATAATTGTGGCACACATTATATTCACTGTATTTTGGGGAATAAATGAATCAATTAGAAGCCTAAGAACACATCTTAACCAGAGTCACCAATAATTGTGGTGGACGCTGTATAACTACATCAGCCATAACATTATGACCAGGTAAACCGCTAGTTATTTTATTACAGTGATGGGTGGGTGGAATATATTGGGCAACAAGGTAACAGTCAGTTCTTGAATTTGATGAGCTGGAAGCAAGAGTGCAAGGATCCAATGATCTTCTTGTGGTGGCTAGAGCTTCTCCAGAACAGCAGGTGTTGTGGAATGTTCTGGGTCATCAGTCGCTAGTACCAACAGTGATCAGGTTCAGAGGCACTCGAGGCTCAACTGGTCTGATCCCAAAGAGGAGCTCCAGTGATAATGTTGTCATGTTTGTGTGTGTTTGTGTGTGTGTGTTAGGAGTGAGCTGTCTGTAGAGAAGTCCTCAGTTCTTCAGTCTGAACTCCAGTCGTGTACTCAGCTTCTGGAACTGGAGCCACAGAACAAATGTGAGTATATTTAATATAATTAATATGACTTCCTCACAAGAGCCGAATTCAGTATTCACACACACACAAACTCACACAAAACCACTATTACCCAGACCACCACCAAGAGTATGAACAGATGAAGTGAGGACCTGCTAAACTGCTCAGAATGTTCAGAGTTAGGCCTTGAATCAGCTTTGAATCGAAAAACGTAATAAATTAAAATTAAACATTTTAAATAATACATTTTATTTATACGTGCCTTTCTAGCACCCAAGAACACCGTACAGAAAACAAGGGAATACAAATTACAACAGTGAAAAGAGGTTAAACAGAAAAAGAAATGGGTTTTAAGCGCAGATCTGAAATTTGAGAGATAGGTAATGTTTCTGACGTCCAGGAGGCAGAGAGTTTCATAGTCGAGCGGCTGAAATCTCTGCTCCCATGGTGGCGAGACGAGCAGAGGGGACAGTTAGATGAAGAGATGAGGATGATCTGAGGGTTTAGTAACATGGAGGAGGTCAGACAGATATGGAGGGGCGGGGTTGTGAATGACCTTGAAGGTTAACAGCAGGATTTTGAAGTCAATGCGAAACTGTAGGGTGGGAGTAATGTGGTGGGTGGAGGAGGCTCTGCTGATTATTCAAGCAGTTGATGTGTATGGAGAGTTTTATGAGGGAGACCACAGAGGAGAGTGTTACAGTGATCCAGACGGGAAGCGACCAGGCTGGGAATGAGGATAGCGGTGGTCTGGGAGGTAAGGGAGGGGGAGGAGACAGTTGATATTGGTAAAAAAAACAATAGATGACCTGTACAATACTGCAGTATATAGGAAAGCAGAGTATTTTAGATGATGAAACCCACGCCCTCCACCATGAGTTAGAAGTGCGCCTCAGGGCGGCGCTATAGAGCACATAGCAAAGAAACAGAACTAATGCGATTTCTGTGGTGAATAAGCTATGGGAAAGTTAACAGGAATCTGAGTGTGTTTGCTAATGCTTTCAGTACCGTATGCGTGTTTATAAAGTATGTTTGAATATGTGTTTATATGATATGTTTCTATGTAATTATGAGTTTTTAATGTATTGAGTGAATTGTGATATGTGTTTAAATGGTGAGAACAATGAGAATTTTCATGCTGACATGACAAAGTCTATACAATACAGTACAATGTTGCGAAGGTGGATGTAAGCAGATCAGTTAATGTTATTATCTGCGTTTGGATCTGTCTCCAAATCTGATCAACCAAGTGCGGTGAATGTTACTTAAATGTACATCAGTAAATGTTTGGATTCAACCAATATTTCAGTCTGATCATTGATGTTGCAGTTATTGCATTTAGAGCAAAATGTGGAAAGGAAACAATGTTGTCACAATTTTTGCATTATTTTTTGTATTTTTTAATCAATATTGCCAGATATGTATCTTTTTAAAAATAGCAGACATCACCTTACAAATCTCACATCCAATGTTTTGTTTCAATAAAATTATTATTTCAGTCATTTTGGTTTTATACTGTATTTAACTGAAAAACTCTCCTCTTCCCTCTCTCATTTTCAGGGTGTCTGTTGACTATTATTCTCCTAATGAGGGCACTGGATCCGCTGGGTCATGAAAAGGAGACTCTTGCTCATTTTCAGACTCTGAAGGTTAATAAAGGAGCCCCATTGCAACTTTAAAAAATCTTACAATGCTGAAAAAATGTAAAAATGTTTTGTAAGATGCCTCACTCTCACCAGCGATATAGGCTATATACAGCATGGGAAATAAGTATTGAATATTTCACCAATTTTTTAAGTAAATATATTTCTAAAGGCGCTATTGACATGAAATTCTCACCATATGTTGGTAACAACCCATCCAGTCTATACATGCCAATAAATCAAACCATAGATGTCCATACATTAAGTTATGTGCAATAAAATGGAATAAAACATGGGGACAGTATTAAACACTATTAATGAAGAAAGGAAGTTCATGACACCAACTGAAATGTATCAGTAATTACAACAAAATCCTGCCTGTCAGTGCAAATTAATATGATCTAGTTCAGCCAACTGAGGGCTATAAATATAAATCTCATTACCAAGGTGTCACAAAGAAACATCTCATGATGGGTAAAACCAAGGAGCGCTGTGAAGAGCTCCCAAAGAGCAACAATAAGGTTAATGCAATGGATTTATTTGCATGTGTGGATTGGATGGGCTGTTACCGATATTTAGTAGGAATTTCAAGTCAATGGCACCTTTAGAAATTAGAAAATTGACATGTTCAATATTTATTTTACTTATAAAAAAATAAAACTTATTGTGTAGTCCTGTCTGATGATATTTTCAAGTTATAATGGGATCATGTAAGGGGCTACCATAAGAGTAATACACAAAAGCATTCAATCTACATTTAGCGGAACCACTACCTACTTTACACCAGTGGATCTTAATCCAGTTCTCTACTAGGTTGGAGCTAAAATCTAGACTGACCCACTACTTACCTCTTGTTTGTATGAAACCTGGTTTTCTTTATTGGCCAAAATCCATTGCTGTTACTTGGTGTCTGTCAGGAAGTGGACCCCATGCGTAGCTCCTACTACAGTGATCTCTGCAGTAAGTTCATGATCGAGAACACGATTCTGAAAATGGAGTATGCGGAGGTGAGGGTATTCAGTCTCTCTGATAAGGTATGAAACCCTACACATTTCTGTACTGGTTGGACATTTAACCTCTTATGATTATCCCCTGTTTCATTTTTCTTCACTTTGTCTCTCTCCACTAAAGAACCTGAGCACCCTTTGCCACCTGGATCAGCTGCTCTTGGTCACGCATATCAATCTGTCCTCCAATCAGCTTGTGAGTCTGCCACCCCAGTTTGCCATGCTGCACTGTCTCGAGGTAAAGTCTTGTTCTGAAACCGGTGGCTTTACTGTGTAGATACTACTGGCAATGAACTTGTAGAACAGGAGCATTGTCCATGTTTTATTCAGATCATCAGTCCAGGACTGGGTGGGCTTGATTTGGGATGGGGCTTTAATTCAACAGGAGCATACTGAATTATGCTGATAACATTTAATTATCAGCATAATTAATACTGATTTAATACTGATAACATTTCCCAATCTAATATTTGTATTTTATAACAGATAACAGTTTCACAGCGCCCTCTTCAGGTGCATTTAAGTGATTAAAATCCAATGAAAATGTTCCACTACTGAATGATCTCGATTAGTGTGAATAAGAGTTCATGTGGGTGAGATGGGGGGGGTTAGTAGTGCAGTGTGTGTGCATGGGTGGGAGAAAGAAGCTGTTCTCTGCTCTGCTAATTCCCTGTTCACTGTTATTGCTGTGATGTTTGTTTTATTCACTGTTAGTGTTGAATAAGAGTTCATGTGTGTTGGTGGGTGAGATGGGGGGTTAGTAGTGCACTGTGCTAAGGAACCGTCAGTGTGGTTTTGCCACAAGTAACTTCTCTCCAATGCGTTTACTGCTGTGGTGAATGTTGAAGCATTAAAAAGAGCATTTCTATCTGGAGCAATGTTTCCTAAATGCTTTTCACATTTTTTATATGAGACGTTCATGTTGTTAAAGCACAGTGCTGTTCAATAAAACTTCTGCAGCTTCATTACATACATGAGTTCTGAAAATTTGAGTTACGTCACACAATGAGGAACCAAATCCTGAAATAACTTGAGGAACCCCTGTATTTCAACATTGCTGACATTTTAAACTGTATGAAAGTGCATTTCATGAGGGCACTGTGTTCTTTTGCAGCACCATAACCATCCATGGCCAGGAATTTAAGAGAACTGGTCTTGCTCTTTCTGGCTTTACATGACAGCATTTCCTGTGTCTTTTATGCAGTTACTAAGTGTACTAGAAGTACTGATAACTTTTCTGTTATTTAACCCACCCTGTCTCCTTTTCTCCATGGGTTTTCATGTCTTGTATCTTCCTTTTTCTTTGTGTCTGTCTCTGGTGGTCATCTAGGTTCTGGAAGCTGATGATAACGCCATTGGGAGTCTGGAAGGACTTTACCATTTGCCCAAACTAGAGGAAGTGTCTTTGAAAAACAACCGTATCCTTCATGTAATATGGTCCTGATGCCACACCTGCTCCTCCTAAAGCAGTGTGGAGTGGCTCTCTCACGCCCTTTAATTGTACTGCAGTGACACCTTTTCACCTCAATACACACCACACTCAGTTGATCCCAGATCATCACATCACATGGAACTTCTCCGCTCAAATAATACCATGATTCTGACCGAGATTAGATGATTCCGGTTTGTTAAATGGTGGTCCTGGCTATGAATAAGACTGGGAACCAGTAGCCCAAAGAATAAGTTTAGAGGTAGTGAATGGTTCATTTCTTCTAATACTCTGCACTATATTCAGGTCAGCAATACACCAGTATTTGAGGTCATTCCTGACCATTTCAGCCCACTCTTCAATTCCAGTAGATTTCACAGCAGGTGAAATGCTGAGATGGAAACGAGAAACTCGTTTCTGAATTGTGCCTCCAGTGTGTGACTGAAATGACTCGAGGCAGGTGCAATTACCTGACTGGATTAAGGTTATTATGAAGGCAAACTAAGTTTATTTATTGGCACATTTTATACATCAATTCAGTTCTGCAAAGGAGGGCAGCACGGTGGTGCAATGGCTTCAGAGCAGGAAGGTCCTGGGTTCTATCTCAGATTTGGCCAACAGTGCCTTTCTGTGATTCCCTCAGTGTTTGTGTGGGCTTCCTCCGGGTTCACTGGTTTTCTCCCATTGTCCAAAGGCTTGTGGTTTATGTAGACTGGCTATTCTAGTGTGTGTGCACATCTTGTACTTGTAGTCAGCTGGGATGGGCTCCAGCTGCTCTACAACCTGTAATGGAGAAGCAGTTTGGAGAATGAATAAAAAGCATCAGGAACAAAAAATAAAGATGCATTATTTAAAAGATAAAATATAGAATATATTTCTATATAGAAGAAAAACATCTGTTTAATTTTAACCAAGAGCTAAATTGATGCAAAGTGTAGTTTTCTAAAAAACTAATAGTAACAAATAGTAAAAGAGGTGATAACCAGAACAACAACAAAAATCAGACTTACCTCTGCTGCATTAGTCTATAGTGCAGTAAGTTTTGGCCCATAGATTAGAATTGGACTAAAGGGGTTGGGGGTTGTTCAGTTTTGCACTAAACTACAAATTTAAAACTGGAAAAGGTGCTGATCTGGGATGAGTCCACTCAGAGATGGGCAATATGACGATATTTATCATTATTGTGATTCATTGTATCATTAATTGTCTGTAATTTAAAAACAGTTTCAATGAGAAAATTCAATGGTCTTGGTGAAGTAAGGGATGATGTATTGTGAGTCGGCCATTATTGGAAAATGAATCCAGATGAAGACCCTGGATTTGCACCAAAATGAGAAAATAAACTTTTTGAAAGTATTGATATTAATCGATTTGATCGCAGTTTTGTGGTTTGTAGTTCTTAGTTCTCAGCAACGCACTAGGCCTCTTGGCTTCTTCTTCATTGTAACGTTCCCCCTTTTCCTGGTCTTTAAATTGGGCCTGTGCCCAGCACGCCTGTCTTCCATATTCCCCAAAATATTAACATTCAGATCAAAACTGTCTTCCATGTTTGCTAACTCTGCTAATGGTGGAGTGATATGAAACCGTTGCTCTGAAGCAAAAAAACGGTTACCATGGCAATGGGGATTATTCATCTGCAGTGAGCATTATAAAATAATGGCCCACTTCTGGGATACCTTCTCTAATGAAATGGAGCATTCATCTGCTTTCTGGAGAGTCTTATAATAAATGAACTGCCTGTACTTTTTGTGTGAGAAAAATAATCACCTCATTCATTATACTTTTTTTATGTTTTAATAAAAGAATTATATGGTGCTACTGATTCTTCATCGTTTGGAAAAAGTTCTCAAAGTTTCAATATGATATTTTTGCCACATTGCCCAGCCCCAAGTCCAGTGGGATGAATCATCTAGATTAGTACTTTAATCTCAGACAGACTCTGGCATTAATTGGCCTCTCTCGCATAAGAAACGGAATGGGTTGTGTTTGTTTTCTGAGTTGAGTGTATCGGTAGGGAACCGTACCTACTTTTTCTTAACTCTGTGCTCAGAAATCTTGAAGCTTTCTGACCTGGAACCTCTGGTGTCCTGTCCCAAGCTCACCAGACTGGATCTTCGTGGCAACCCGGTCACCAAAACTGACAACATCCAGGCAGAACTAGCCCAGCTGCTGCCATCAGTTACTGATCTGCTGCTTTGATAGTGCTAAGGACATTGTGTGTGTGGGTATGGGTGTGTGGGTGTGGGTGTGGGTGTGGGTGGATGCTTCTTTGTGCCATCTTGACTATTTATTCCTAGTGTGTAAACTCATCAGAAAAAACATCTGGTTTTAGTACTGTACACCTGCAATGGACTCAAGAGACTTCAGAACATCTGTGTGTGTGTGTTTGTGTGTTTGTGTGTGTGTGTGTGTGTGTGAGAGAGAGAGAGAGAGAGAGAGACCTACTGTTTAATTGTCTTAATTGCCAACTGCATGCTAATTATAATTGGGTTAAAACACATGGCCTCTCATGTTCATTCTGTTGAAAATGGCTTCCTCAGCTTCACCAAGCTTGTACAGAGGCCTTTAAGTCTTTAAGCACTTTGACCACAGTGATGCTAGTGACCCATCTACAACAACTTTCTTCGCTTCGTCCCCTCCATCCCCCTATTCCCATGGCTTGTTGGCCTAGTCTGTTATCCCAATAGCTCCAGTACAGAGATAAATAAGCAAACTTCAGACACTGAGTTTGTATTGGTTGATTGACCTAATTGGGGTTAATGGCAGCATAAACATTTTGGGCCTTCTAAAATTAAAGTGACACACTCATTTAACCCCTCCACACTGCAATGGGCAGCTATCAACAGCAGGGCCGTGTAGGAAAATGGTACCTCAGCACTGGGACTTGAACCTTCAACCACTAGACCACTGCTCTATCGATGGTGTTCATGTTCTCAGAGGTTCACTTGACCGTGCCAAGCCCTTGACCGTCTCCTGACCTCCTTTCTTTGTCAACAGTTCTAAGTTGATTCTCTGAGCGGATGCCGTCATGGTTTTGAGCCTATAGGTGAGATCTTTTCTCAGCAGTGTTTGATCACCGATGATGTGTCGTGTTTAATGTTCTTTTCCACTGAGGAACGCTTCATGTGGATCTGCCCCTGCCTGTTCTGGGCTGTTGCCTATGGTAACCATCACCGGTTCTTCCAACAACACCCTCCTTCTTCTCAATTATAATGACTAGTGCAGGAATTAGCAGCCTTAATGTATAAGCTTGGGTAAGAACATAGAGAGCAGCCTGTAATCTGTCCTCCTTCTCCATAGTTTGTTTAATATACGCTGATCAGCCATAACAGTAAGACCACCTGTTTAAAATTGATAGGTCCCCCTCTGACTGCCTTTCTGTCAGTTAACATTTAATATTATGTGCAGACCAGACACTCCCCACATGTATCAGTGAGCCTCGGGTGCCTGTGACCCTGTTGCCAGTTCAAGTCAAGTCAAGTCAAGTCGGCTTTTATTGTCATTTCAACCGAATACAGTTCAGTACACAGTGAAACGAAACAACGTTCCTCCAGGACCAAGGTGCTACATACAACAACATAAATTAACAACACAACATAAATTAACAGCACTTTATAAGTTAACCTACTAATCTATTTCTATATAAAAAAGGGACAACAACAGACAACTAAGTGCACATGCAAGTGTGCAAAGAGCTACAATTCAACGTTACACAGCAACGTAACATACTAGAGTAAAAAAAAATTTGTTTTGTTTTGTTTTCTTCCTTTAGTGATGGGGTAAGAATTGAGGTAGTAGGAGGAGAAACAGTAAACAGTAAACATTGACACAATATTGTGCAATATATTGCAAAGAGCAGTGCAGGTAGGTGGGTATGAACAGTTTTGAGATGGTTGTGGATCAGGGTGTTTGTGCATGTGTGTGTTTATCAGTTAAGTCCTGATGTTATTTAGTTTGTCTGAATGAAGTGTGTGTGTGTGTGTGTGTGTGTGTGTGTGTGTGTGTGTGTGTGTGTGTGTGTGTACGTACATGAGTGTTGGTCAGTCTAGTCCCTTTGTGTAGAGGAGACGGATGGCTGTAGGATCTTGGGGTCTAATAGTTGGGATCACTTGTGGTAGGTAATAACTACTGCAGACCTGGGACACTCCACAAGTCCTGGAGATGCTCTAGCACATTAACTTTAAGACTGATTGTTCACTTGTTGCCTAATGTATCCCACCCTCCTGACAATGAAATAACTAGCCAATGTTCTTCACAATGTTATGGCTGATCAGTGCCTGTTCACCTGAATTCTGAAGAGCAATGTTCATACCATCTGCGCATTTTTCATTTAATCGTATTTATTTTTTGCACTTGAAGTCCAATGAGGCTGTTAACTCATTACAATGGCACCAGTTGGAGGATGGATATATTAAGCAACGAGTGAACAGTCAGTTCTTGAAGTTGATGTGCTGGGAACAGGAAAAAATGGCGAGCGTTAGGGACTGGTGTGGAGCATCTCCAACATGTCAGCACCTGTGGAGTGTTCCTAGTCTAGAGCAGTTAGCAGCTACCAAGAGTGATCCAAGGAAGAACAGTTGGGTGCCCAGTGCTCATTGATGCACCGGGGGAGTGAAGACTAGCTGGTCTGGTCTGGTCTGGTCTGGTCTGATCCCACAGCTACACACTGAAGTGGCTCATTTGTCAAACTCTTACGCTGGTCAGTGAGCAGACTGTGAAACACCAATTCCTGAATGGTTTCTCATGACCCCACACTGCTGGTTCCCGAGCTTTGCGTCTGAACTGTGCTGAGAAACACTGGAACGTCACAGGAAACACGGCTTCACACAGGCGTGACTGTAGTTTCTGGAAGTGATTCAACAATGTTCACACCTTCATCACTCAGTGGAGAAGGCTCCACGGCACCTTCAGGTGGACTAGTCATGTCTTACTTCACTCGCCCATGTCATGGAGCAGCTGTTGGCACACCCAAGTGATGCTGTGTGGTTAGATTGAGGAGGAAGTTTGACCGGTTCAGATTACACAATCAGTGAGAGTGACTGGAGAAAGAGAGAGGCCTTAAGTGACATTGGACTTCATCCACCACATTCCTCAGTAGAAATGAAAAATGATTTTAAAAATAATTAATAGTAACAGGAGAAAAAAACTTTGATAATACAAATATAGATAAAGCTGAGGAACAATGCTAGTGAAGCTATATAGACAGTTTGGTCAAGCTTCAGCTGACAGGCTTGTGAGACTTCTGTCTAGCTCAGGCAATAACGACAATGAATGTGCTGACCTTCTGCAAAAAATTACAAGTGAATGTAAAACATGTCTGAGGTAAAGCAGGACATCATCAAAGCCACCCGTTAGCTTACCGCTAGCATCTCAGCACAATAAGACTGTGGCAATACTTACCTGAGCTTGAACCCAGGGTATGGTATCTTCACATTACTGATCACAAAGAAGGGATTGGAAATAGAGAAGCACTTTCCTGGGTAAGTGTGCATGGCCCACCTCAGAAACGTTTTATTGACAATGAAGGAGAGTTCAACAATGATGAGGTGAGTCCTATAAACTTTAACAACATGCTCCACTGATAATTTGTGTCAAGGACAATCATTCTCTTGGTGATGCACTGTCCACCAAGTCTGTCTCTGAGAATAGATTACACTTAGAGATAAGTGACATCAAAGAACTTGTCCAAAACACAAGGTTGTGTGAGTTCTGTGGTACAACACAAAAGAACCATTGGCAGACTGTCTTACCAAAAGGGGCACTTCAGCTCACCAACTGCTAAGCTGGCACTGAGTGAAGGGCAGTGGAAGCCCATTGGAACAGATACCTGTTGCTATGTCTGTTGGAAGGGTATTCTGTAGAAAATGTTTTCCTGAAAGGTCCATTTTACTGTCTGAGGGAATAAGTCCTGTTTGATTATGATTTGGAATTATTAAAAATAATACTTCCTGATATAATGAATAAGGAGAGGAGACTCTTATTGTGAAAGTGAGCCGGAGGTCATCATGGGGTGTGTGGCAGGAAAAAGTAAAGTACTAAACGAAGAAAGAAATGTCATAGTGTTTTTGTCTGTTCGTAAAATTTGAATAAAACCTGATTTTTTGACAAGTTGCGTATTTGTCACACTTGCATGTTTCAGATCATCAAACAAACGTTAATATCAGAGAAATATAACCCAAGTAAATTTAATTTAAAAAAAAAAAGCTATCCAAACCTACCTGGGCCTGTGTGAAAAAGTAATTGCCCCCTAAATCTAATAACTGACTGTGCCACCTTCATCATATCTAGCGATGAGTCTTGCACATCACTGTGGATGAATTGTTCGTTGCGGAATTGTTTTAATTCAGCCACGTTGGAGGATTTTCGGGCATGACCACAGCCCTGATGGTCAGATTCTTTTGAAGAGTGGGACCGTGAATCTGCCACACATTCCAGACTTGTCCCTAAGAAAATGTTTGGTCAGAAATGAACAGAACACAAATCAACAAGTGAGATGATTATAGACAACATTTAAATTCCAAATGTTGGACCAATCAGGCCAACTCGACACTTGGACAGTTTTTTACCTGCCAGTGGACATAAAGGTAAATGCTCTGCTTTTTAGCAGAATATAACAATAAACATGAATAAATTGTTAAAGTATGTTTAATGCAAAACCCTATTTGAATCGTGTGGTGGATAAACCCAGGCTTGAACTGGAGGAAAGAGTCTACAGTGCTCGGTCAAACCGAAGGCACTTATCTGTGTGTGGCTCATCTGCAGAGAGTCGTGCATTCCTCAGTTCTGTCGTTCCTGAACATTTACGTGAGAGACTGATGACAGAGCAGCAGAACACTGAGTGCAGGAAGCCACACCCTTACACTTTCTTTGCTTTTCGTGTGAATAGTCATGACAGGCTGATATAAAATGCCAGGGGGGTGAGGCATTTGTCCAGCAGGTTTGTGCGACACCGTGCAATTAATCGCTGAAATGCAGTTATGTAAACAGTGTAAAAACGCTTTTCTGCAAGAATAGCTCATCTTAAAACCGCTGCTTTTGTGATGCCACAAAACCTGAACACAATTACATATATCTACCTACTCTGCAATTCAGCTCTACCAAGTTATAAGCAGTGTTTCGGCACAACCTTTTGAACAAAGTACACCATTCAGGGCAGCCAATCAGAGCAGAGCTCATTTACTTATTTTGTGGGAACAGCCAGTATAAATATAAAATGAAATGATCACATAAGTATGAATTTGCACCATTTTTTAAGGCATGATCCCACCAATTTTAAATGAACCTAAAGGAAAATGATGAAAACCAAGAAAAATGTGGACCATGGGTGGTAAAGGATGACAGTTGTAAAGGAATGGCTGGTATTTCTGCATCCAAATGCTAAAATCAGTTGGCAGCTTTCAGTAAGCCTAATAAATGAAAACCAGAGCAGTTCTTCAACCTTCTGGGAAATGTGGAATTTCTGTGTAAACAAAGCAGCGAAAGAACGGAGTAAAAAAGTCCCCTTGTTGAGTTGCAGTTCTGCTGGAAAGTGAAGAAGCGCTCACATGTTTTATTGAATAGGAAGAGCTTTTAAATAGACGGTCAGACTGTGTTTATCTCCAGAGGGTGATTCTGTTCCTAATGGTAGAATGATTTCCTTGTGATTCTGCATTTTGCAGCTGGAGAACAGCAGGATGCAGAAATGTATTAGCTTTCAGTGGTTCCAAAAAGTATTTGGACACCTTAACCATTTGAGCCTTGGTGAATGTTAATGATGTTCTTTCGGTTTTGTCATGAAGGGGTGTTTCAGGGAAAAACACAAAATCAAACTACTTGTTGGATTTTTATGTGGTTGCGTAAGCCTGAAAAATTAACTCCACCCAGACTGCTAGCGCTGAGGTGATATGGCAACATCTGGAGCCGCTTTGTAAGAAAAATCTCACTTGGCACAATGAATTCAAAAGTTCTACAACCTACGTAGTTCTTTTGTTCATTGCCGTTTCCAACCTTTCTTTTCCCTTGTGTCCTGCACAGTTTGGGTATTTTCACTCTCAAACACAACTGGATCTTCAGGT
Organism: Lepidarchus adonis; assembly: GCA_037576955.1. NCBI lineage: Eukaryota > Metazoa > Chordata > Actinopteri > Characiformes > Lepidarchidae > Lepidarchus > Lepidarchus adonis. The sequence continues at coordinate 13,584 of JBBIGC010158490.1, forward strand.
TAAGTGAGTGTGTTTGAAGAGAAAAACACCAAAATTGGGTATGGAATTCCATCCCAACCCAGGGTCTGAGGAAACCTTGTTTAAAGACATGATAAAGGTGTGAAGAGGTTATGCATGAGCACATTCTTGAAACACATTGTTTGGCTACTTCCCTGTGCTCTACTGATCGTATACTTTCAGACATGGTTCACTTTCCTTCCTCTGGAAATGACAGCGTTGCTTAACTTTAATTACGGCTGCTAACTTCACATGACTGTAGTGAGCCTCCAGTCTTTCATCAGACACTGTTTATATTCTTCTACATCAGCTTATATTCTACATCTGTTTATATTCTTCTACATCAGCTTATATTCTACATCTGTTTATATTCTTCTACATCAGCCTTCAACATATTCAACATATTGATTATATTTTTCGAACCACAATTGGTTTGTTTATGAACAAACAGCCGTAAAATGTATTCTGGTCTGTAATCACAGGCTTTATTTCTTCACTGCACATCGGTGTCATAGTGTAATTATAACTCATCTCCTCTCTCCCACAGCAGAAATGATCTCAGGCTCAATAAATCTTGTCAGATGTCATGTGTAGTAAGTCCAGTAGAATTTTTCTGCAGGTTCTCTAGTGGGTTAACTGTTGGCTCCCTGTGTGTACAAACACTGTAACTCTGTGTTGAGCTGCTAGGGAGCAATGAGGGCATAGAAAACATGAAAATCCCTTTCATATCTCTTTACTAAGACACCTGATGATTTTGGATTTTGTCATTTTATCACCCTTGCCTATCACCATTGAGTACCATTGTCTAAACCCTATTGTATTATTCTTTTATTCATTTATTTATTTTACTGTCCAAACTGCTTATCTGTTTCAGGGTTGCTGGGAAGTGGGAGCCAATCCCAGCTGACTACTGGACAGGAGGCCAAACCATTGCAATCATTCACACACACACTCACACTTATGGACAAGAGTAAACCTCTTGTTGTTAACAGTGTCCCAAGGCTCTTATATTCCAATTAAGTTCATTTATATATGTTTATATATGTTCGACTTTGATTTTGGCCGCTCACACATTGTACACATTGTTACAACACATCGTTAGCATTCCTGCTATCAAACGTTTGTGTACAAAATTAGATTTTTGCACAGTGTCGTCCCCTATTGTATTTCGTTTCCAACACTGCTTTCATTCAGTCAAGTTTTAGCTCTGAGTGTGTGAACCATGATGTAGGTTCCTGTCAACGTTTGTCAGTAATGCTGTATCAGGATTTCTGGAACATGCCATGCTGGTTTCTTCATCAGCAGGACCTTCTTGCTGTGAGGCAGCAATATGTATTAAATATAAAGAAAAGGATAAATTGGTTGAACAACAGATATGCCTTTTGGGAAGAAATATACAATTTTAACACCACAAGATATTCATATCATCTGTAAGCAACATTTTGCAGTGCATTGTGGGTCTGGATGTGAAATATTTGGGGCCGACCTGTTTTTCAGGTCTATCCCATATTGTACCCTTCCTTCCTGTTCTTGTCCTATTTTACTATTTCCCCCTATTTCTCCCAGGTTTTGGAATGGGGGTTATTGGGGGTGTATGGCAAAGTGCACTGTTTATAATGTGAGCCAGTTTGTTGATAATTCACACTACATTATACACAGTGCAGTATTCCTGTAATAGGAACTAGTGAAGGCCTGCTGCACACAGAAATAAAGCATTCTGGGAGGAGCCTGACTGGCTGACAGTGAGGAGGCGGGACTATGAGTGAGTTCATAAACAGGCCTCTGGCAAAGTGGGACTCAGAATAGACGGCAAGAAGAAACACACACACACTCAGGAGCAGCAAATACACTCGGATCCTGAAACTATAATCAAGTAAGAGCTTTTTCTGTCTGCTTTCAAATCTATTTTTTCCACACAAGGCTATTTTAGAGCTCCAAAGTATCTACTATAAATGATTCAGTATCTACAATCAATTATTCAGTAACTACTATACATGATTCAGTATCTAAAATAAATTATTCAGTAACTACAATACATTATTCAGTAACTACAATACATTATTCAGTAACTACTATAAATGATTTAGTATTTAAAATCAATTATTCAGTAACTACTATAAATGATTCAGTATCTAAAATCAATTATTCAGTTTTTACTATAAATGATTTAGTATCTAAATTATTCAGTAACTACTATAAATAATTCAGTATTTAAAATCAATTATTCAGTATCTACTATAAATGATTTAGTATCTAAAATAAATTATTGAATAACTACTATAAATTATTCATTAACTACTAGCAATTTTTCAGTTACTACTATTAATCAGTCAATGTCTACTATAAATTATTCAGTATATTCTATAAATTATTCAATATCTACTATAAATTACTCAGTATCTACTATAAATGATGTAGTATCTACTATTAATTATTCAGTAACTACTATAAATTACCCAGTAACTACTATAAATAATTCAGTAACTACTATAAATAATCTAGTTGCTACTATAAATAATTTAGTAGCTACTATAAATTATTCAGTATTTACTATACATTGATCAGTAACTACTATAAATGAACCAGTAACTACTATAAATAATTCAGTAACTACTATAAATAATTCAGTAACTACTATAAATAATTTAGTAGCTACTATAAATTATTCAGTATTTACTATACATTGATCAGTAACTACTATAAATGAACCAGTAACTACTATAAATAATTCAGTAACTACTATAAACTAACCAGTAACTACTATAAATGATTCAGTATCCACAATAAATTATTAAATATCCTAAGTCATTCAGTATAATATAATGAAACTGCTACTATAATGAAAATAATTTCAGTTATGGAAGGAGGGAGGAACTGGAAGTTAGAGTGAGACCAGTTTGATCAAATGAAGGGCTTTAGATGGGATACCTTATATTACTTCATATAATACCTTATTTACATGACATATATTGAACTTTTCAGTGAACAGTATTGGAGATGGTTGTTCGGTCTGACTGTGTGACTGATCTGTTTGTATTGTCTGAATTGGATGCTTATGTTGGGTGGGTGGTTTCCCCCTATAGGAGTAACATCACATTAAGCGTGGACTAATGTGCATCTTGCCACGTGATCATTTATAAACCATTCAGAGAGTAACAGTCTTCAGGTTGAACCACCCAAGGTGTGGTAATTTATTGGCTGTACATGCTTGTGCGGTTGTGGGTGTTGGATGGAAGGCTTGGTTTTTGATACATGATTCTTCCCATTGTTGGGTGATTAGCTCACAACCACAGACTACTAACATTATTACACACTCACTGTCCTACACACACACACACGCACGCACGCACGCACGCACGCACGCACGCACACACACACACACACACACACACACACACAC
>JBBIGC010158519.1:0-16978 GCA_037576955.1 Lepidarchus adonis
TGTGTGTGTGTGTGTGTGTGTGTGTGTGTGTGTGTGTGTGTGTGTGTGTGTGTGTGTGTGTGTGTGTGTTTAGTGTTGTGTGTTTAGTGTTGTGTGTTTAGTGTTGTGTGTTTAGTGTTGTGTGTTTAGTGTTGTGTGTTTAGTGTTTAGTGTTGTGTGTTTAGTGTTGTGTGTGTTTAGTGGTGTGTGTTTAGTGTTGTGTGTTTAGTGTTTAGTGTTGTGTGTTTAGTGTTGTGTGTTTAGTGTTTAGTGTTGTGTGTTTAGTGTTGTGTGTTTAGTGTTTAGTGTTAATGCTTTCTGAGGACCAAATGTGAAAATGTTGCTGGTCCATACAAGAAACAGTGCTGTTTTCTCCACGTTAAACATTTTTAGGAAAAATGAATGTTGTTTACTGAAGCAGTTAAGGTTATGTTTAGTTGTTGGTGTGAGTACAGAGTTCACTGCAGTGTGCTAACAAAGATAGCAATACCAATATGTTTGTGTGTGAGAGAGAGCATTAGATGATGCCACTTGTCTGTTGCAATCATCTGTGCTGTGCTTTATATCAGCGTGGAGAGTGAGAGTACCCTCATCCGTCTCTGTCTGCCTTAAGAGACTGTTACGTAACACTAAAGATACTGCCCTGCGCAGTCAACACCACTCTCTGACACACATGTTCACTCTCTCTCTCTTTCTCTCTCTCTCTATGGGATATGGCGAGGGTCAGTTTGACCAGGCCTGTGTGATTCAGTACCTTTTTGGTACCAACCCGTAAAATCTAACCTTGAACCTTGCCTTTAGCTTAGACTTGAGCCTAGACTTGAGCCTAGACTTGAGCCTAGACTTGAGCCTAGACTTGAGCCTAGACTTGAGCCTAGACTTGAACCTATGGCCTTCCAATCCCAAGGGCAAGGTCTTAACTACTAGGCCACCCCTGCTATTACTAAATTGTTCATCTTTGACTTCCTGGTTCTGACTTTACTCAGCATTTTTCAACTGTTGGAGTAGTTTTGAAGCATGTCAGTTTTGTACATCAGTTAGTTCCAGTTCACACTCATTCATGCTGCTTCTGAAGACCACTTCACTTCTAGTCGAATATACAGATGTTGAGTAAGGAACGATATCTTCACATTTTCCTATCAGAAGTGAATAAAATGGAGATACGGTATTTCAGTAGTGTATTGGGCCCAGAAACAGTGTTATCAGACATCACACCTTATTAAGCAGATAGTAACCATCTACTGGGCTTCCAGCAGGTTCGCCCACCTGCATACACCAGAAGATCCGGTATCAGTCAAAAACATCCCGCTTCACTAGAAGACATGACGGAAGGTTGATACTGGCAATGTTAATTCTGGGGGTGGAGGTGTGTGTGTGTGTGTGTGTTTGCATGTGTGTGAGTGAATTTGTTGCTTTTATATTTCACTAATTAAAGGCAAGCTTTTAATCCTTATCGGTGCCTTTGTTCTCCACCACACACACAGTAATATGTGCCTCAGGAAAGGGTTTAAGCTGTAAAGGTTTATTTATATACAGTGTATGGAGGTAAGCCCTCACACACACTTCCATGGCAACAGTAATAAGGGTCTTTGACCCTCATATTGACATCTGAAGGAAGTGTCCCTCTCTGCTCATATAGAAACCCTCCCTCGCTCTCTCTCCCTCTCTGTCTGTCTCTCTCCTCTCTCTCTCTCTCTCCCCCGAGACACACTGTAGTCACATCACATCTGTTTCTCTGCTGTTTTTATCATTACTGTGTGTGTGTGTGTGTGTGTGTGTCTGCCCTGCAAAGAGTGTATCACACAGAGTAGTGTTGCTAGAGTTGTGTCTGTGTCTCTGCTGGTCTGAGAATAGTCAGTCAACACATAACTGTTAATTATAAACTGGAAAGTGAGAATATATATATATATATATGGCTTTTTAGACACAGAGGGTGTGTGCTTGATTAGCCTGCCAAAACTTGAAATCTGTCTCCTATTGAATATGTATGGAGATTTCTGAAGAAAAAGACCAACATGGACCTTTATTTGATCAAAACTGCAACCATTAGTTTCTACTGTTCCCAAACTCTTAAAGTGTAGTTACTTTAACTCCGTGGTAAATGTGTTTATATTTACAAAATACATTAATAAAACTGTTGAAATTTTTTTCCTTGTATTTTTGTTATGTAAATAGTTGACTATGATCAAGTTACAGATTCTTGTTCTTATTGCATTTTACAAACTTTTTCTTGAGATGGGTTTTGTAGTTTACAGTGCAGAAGCATATACTGCCACTTGAAGGAAGGATTAACAAGGCCGATTGTAACATCCAGAGAAACGCTTACCTTTTAGGGGACACAGAATTATATACCTAGACAGGCTAGTATTTGCCTGTGATCTCGGGCGACAGCTGTTTGACGCACGCCATGATGGATTTCGGCGCAACAATAGCATTTGTCTCACGAGACGGAGAACCACTGAAAGGAGTGAAGATGAATTGCTTTCACAGGGTAATGGAAAGTGGAGGGAGTTTTATTTTATTTTATTCCTTCTCTCTCTTGGTTTGTGAGCTGGCAAGGATTAGGACTGGCAATAGGGCTTTGTGTGTGTGTGTGTGTGTGTGTGTGTGTGTGTGTGTGTGTGTGTGTGTGTGTGTGTGTCTCCACACATATTTGTGTGTTTTTCTAGGCTTCTTCAGTGATGTTAAGTAGGGCTGCATGATATGGACAAAATCTTTCCACCTTTTTACACAGAGGTTCTAAGAAGTGAGTGATTGGTTGGTCTGCATATTGCAGTTTCTGGGATATGAGTATTGCAGAGACCAATATTGCAATAACGATGTACAAACGATATTTTACAACCCTAGCATTAAATACTGGAAACAATCACACACATTTAATTAATATATCTATGTATTAAATCCTTACAACTCTACTAATACACAAGCTGTAATAAACTGGCTACAAACTAAGAAATTAGCCATTTGCTAATGTATGGTCTACAAGACTGTACTGTAACATTGAGGTAAACCGCAACCCAACTGGTTTTCCATCACCAATTCAGAAAAACTTTTGGTTGTCCCTTCATGTTTCCTTCCAATAATTTCTCAAATAATGGGCAAATATGAAAAGTCAGACACTTCTCTGCGTCGCTGTTTCTTGATGCAGAGCGATACAATGGCTTTACTTTTAGGCTACAATCTAAAACAGCATAGAATTAACACCACTGTCAGGTGAAGTGAAGAACATTGACTTGAGTTATTTCATTACAGTGGCTCCTGTCAGGAGTGGGATGTATTAGACAACCAGTAAACAGCTCTTGAAGTTGATGTGCTGGAAGCAGGTGCGAAAGGATTTTAGTCACTTTGACAATGGCAACAGACTCAGTGGTACCTGGGCTGGGGCCGTCAACGGTCAGACCCCATTCCCACTAACTCCCACACGCATCCCACCATCACTGGGATGATGAGGCCAAGCTCCTATGACCTTCTGCTTTCCTGTAGCCACGTCTTTTCCAGCTCTGCTACAATTGCACCATTGTTGGAGAGTTTGTCTTAAGCCGCCAGTTCTGTTCCAGCAGAGCCAGTGATGGACCTGGGGGCATCCTACTCACTCACCCACATTGAGTTAAACAGTCTCCAGGTGATGAGGCCAGTGCTGAGACGGTTGCACCACCAAAAATGCTAAAAGCGTCACTGCTTCTGAATAAATTCTAAACTTCTTTTCTTCTGGTGTGAGACCTAGATGATTAAGGCTAAAAATATTCAGAAGTGGCTTTGAGAGCAACTCACTGGATTAAAATTCAAGCAATTCTGTCATATTGTACTACACACACAGATGAACACTGACCCTTGAAATTTTTATTAAAGTGAATGACCTTTTACGCGCTTTTACACACACACACACACACACACACACACACACACACACACACACACACACACACACGGACACTCATCCTTGAGAGTTTTATTGGAGTGCCTACAATTAGTGCACACACACTCTCACTCCCCACAGACTCCCCTCCTGTTTAATTAACACACCAGGACTCTTCAGCCCAGTTTCCAGAGCTTTAATTAAACACTAAATGGGTTCAGAGGAAGAGTAAATAAGAAAAAGACCGGAGGAGGAAGAGAGAGGGGGAGAGAAAAAGATAAACAGAGGGGGAAAAACAGAAACACAGAGAGTGAGAGAGAGTGGGGCAGGGGAATGTGGCACATTTGTCATTATTAGGCACATCTGTTGATTTATAAAAGGCAGATTAAGTCCATGTAGAGTTCATGCTTAGTGCTCTCTCTCTCTCTCTCTCTCTCTCTCTTTCTTTCTTTCTCTCTCTCTCTCTCTCTCTCTCTCTCTCTCTCTCTAACTCTTTTTCTCTCTAACTCTTTCTCTCCCACTCTGCAACTCTCTCTCTCTCTCTCTCTCTCTCTCTCTCTCTCTCTTTCTCTTTCTCTCCCACTCTCTCGCTCTCTTTCTCTCCCACTCTGCCACTCTCTCACTTTCTCACTCTCCATCCCTCTGGGTGTGTGTGTGTTTGGGCATATTAATGAGAAAGTTTGCAGCCAAGCATGCCCGAAAAACAGCAGTGGTGATCAAACACCAGTACTAGCATGACGTGTGTGTGCATGCGTGTGTGTGTGCGTGTGTGTGTGTGTGTGCGCGTGTGTGTGAACAGCAGAAAGACAGATGAAGCATGTGATGTTTGGGCTTCACTTTGTTTGCTTCCTTTGAATTCTGATGTGACTTCCTTTCTCCTCAGTGTTTCTTCTGCGTAACACACAGCTCACAGTGGAAGTGTATTGATGAACACACTGCATGTTCAAAAATATCCAGACAGGACTTCTAATGAGTGAAATTGTCATGTATTGGATACTCCCATTTCTTATGCTGCACACACACTGTAATCTCCATAGAAAAGCATGGGCCAATAGAATGGGACGCTGTGGAGCAGCTATGCATGAGCTTAAGGTCACCATGTCTAATGCCAGGCATTGGCTGAACTGGTATAAAGCCCCTCAGCACTGTGGAGCAGTGGATCTGCACTCTCTGGAGTGATGGAGCTCCATCCAGTGAGTCTGATCCAGAACTAATCATCCAGCATCAGCACCTGACCTCACTACTGCTCTCATAGCTGCAATCAATCAAATCCTCACAGCAATGTTCCAACATCTAGGGCAGTTTCCCCACAAGAGTAGAGGCGGTTACTGCAGATTTACTGAGATACACATAAGGAATAAGAGAAAAATGAGAGGCTGTTGGGTAGGAGGTAGAACATTTAAATATCAAAACCTCTTATCCATTTCGAGTCGCAGGGAAGCTGCTTACACTCACACCTACGAGCCTTTTCTACAGTGGGTGGAAACAGGAGAACCCGGAGGAAAGTTTCTGCATCAGTGTAAAAACAATAATAAATATGGAGCTTTTGTAAACATCTCTAGTTTACACCATTTCTTCTGGTTTTATTTAAAAACCAGGCCACGTTTATCTTGAAAATGAGTAAGAATAAACACACACACACACGCACGCATTGGGTCTCCACAGTGAATCACACCACAGTGCTTGGAGCACAGAACTGTCATATTGTCACCATGTCCATATATTGATCTGTACGTTGCATCAGAACAGTACGTCACTCACCCACCTCACCCCCCATTTTTGTCTTACACACACACACACACACACACACCAAACTGCCCTGAAGCTCAGCTTTCACACAAACCTAATTTGTCAGCCTTCCAAACCATCATCCTATGGAAGTAGCTCAAAGGGGTTATTGCCCATGTCTCACACACACACACACACACACACACGCGCGCACGCACGCACGCACGCACGCACACACACTGATTATTGTACTGATCCTTTTTTCCTGTGTTTTCTGTCACTGAGTCCTCTGTTCCTCATTGAGCAGCTGTCGGTTTACCATAGAGAGAGAGTGAGTGAGTAATGGAGGAAATGTCTGTTTGAGAATCAAGGCCTTTACTTGAAGCGCTAAATGAAAGAAGCTTTTACTTGGGCAGTGAAGCAGAAGGACTGGAAAGCAGTTCTACATCACTGAGGAAAAACACCACCATTGCAAATCATACAACATGTAATTCCAGGGTGCCCACACTTTTTTGGCTTGCAAGCTATTTTTTTATATAATAACAATAAAATATATATATATATGGTTAGTTCATTACCTTACAGATGTCTTAAACTGAATGGAATCAGCCAGAGTTGCAAAGTCCCAACATAGTCCCTCACCTTTCTCTCTTAGTTCACTTTTCAGTGTGTAGTTAGTGTCGCACTTTTTAATGAACAGTCCGATTTTGGTGTCTTACTTGCTCCCCCACTTATTTTTACACCCTTTCTTTAGGAGAAATAAACTGGAAGCTGCTAACTAGGTGATTTGTTAACTGGAGTTTTGCAGTAGCAAAAGAGGAGATGCCAGACTGGCTGTACTGTTTGTCAATCAACTGCCAAATGCCAATGGGAATGATGAGTGGCTAACACCCTCTATTAAATGACATGCGAGCTTCCCACATTACCTGCACTGTAGTGTTTTTGATGGCTCGTGCTTCACTTATTTTTTTGTTGTTAGATCGGTAGATCATGATTGATGTATTGGGCACCCATTATTAGATCCTCTCATTGTTACTGAAGCTTTAACTGAGTTTGTAACGAAGACACACCACCTGCCTAATAGCGTGTAGATCCCCCTCGTGCTGCTGAAACTGTGATACACTGTGTTCAGACCCCTCAGCCTTGGGTGCCCATGACCCAGTTGTCCTTCCTTGGTTCACTTTTGGTAGGCACTCACTACTGCAGACCTGGAACACTCCACATAACCTGCTGTTTATCACAATAAGGCCATTGTTAAACTGGCTAAGAGTCTTGGGCTCTCGCTTCCAGCACATCAACTTTAAGAACTGTTCACTTGTCTAATATGTCCCATCCCCCCGACAGGTGCAAGACACATATTGAGTCACTCTGAACTAGAATCGACACAAACAAAAATGGAGCATATTAATATATACGCAGTAAACGAAAAAAAACCTTTAGTTCATGACTGTATGTGTTTTACTGCTTTTGCTATTATCATATGCTGTCATTCCTGCAGTGTGATCTCTGGTGTCAGGTAGGGCTCGGAAATATGGGGAAAAAACCTTAGCTTGATGTATTTCCAGGTACATGTAAAAAAAAATTCATATACTGAAAAAGTTCAATGTTTCTTGACATTTCTTTCAGAAAGTGAAATTTACATTTACATTTATTTATTTGGCTGACACTTTTGTCCAAAGCGACTTCCAGGTACAGGAACAATCAAGCGTAAATTCAGTCATGACAACACTGATGTGAGAGGAGTTCAACACATTCTTCTTAGTCATAGAAAACAGTGCAGGTGCTACAGCAGTGTAGATGATAAGTGCTGCAACAAAACTGTCTGAAAGAGAAACACATTCTACACTTTCATTAAGAGCTTATGATTAAATCTAAACAGACGGTAAGTGCTACAGCATAAACAGCAAGGTCTATTCTTCTTTGTCATAAGTGCTTCAGCGTCAGCTGATGTTAGGTTTTTAAGTGCTTCTTCGTCTATGATAAGGAAAGACACAAGTACCATACAGTATATAGATTCATTACACGTGAAATATGTCGAGGCCTTTATTTCTTGGAATTTCTATGATTATGGCTTTCAGATCATAAAATCAGAAAATTAGAATATCATAAATAAAATTAGAAAGTCATGATGTCACACCCTTATCAGCCAATTAACTCAAAACACCTCCAGTAAACTCACCTCACCTGAAGCCCATAGAGAATCTATGGAGTATTGTCAAGAGGAAGATGAGAGACACCAGACCCAACAATGCAAACGACCTGAAGACTCGTCTCTTTCTCACATCCCAATGATTTGTAGACATGAATCGACTTGCACCAATCTCTGGCCTACAGTCACATTACTAGATCAATATCTAATTTTCATGATTTCTTGCACCTGGAAAACTAGTCCCTTCTTGGACAGGACAGTGTACAGGTTTGCATCTTTATGTTAAAATAAAGTACATTGACTGAAGAATTGATGAAAGTGTTCTGAAAAATATGTGATTTGCATAAACGATTGCTGGCAGAGTTCAGCAACTGCCCATTGACTTTTTAAGGGGATTGGATAGTGCTGTTCATTTTAATGAACATTGACTGCTGAGTGTCCCTGAACACCCTCAATCCACTCAGAGGTGCATAATGCAACCAGTGGTTATGTATGTATTACATCTTCCTTGCTTTACATGTGTGTCTACGGAAGATATTGTAAGCATTGCAGTGTCATGTGTTTAAGTATAAATGACAAAAGAACAAAAGGCAAAACGAGAAGAAAAGCACATTTAAAGAGAGAAACACCCAAGTTTTTCGAGAAAACAAAAGAATTAACAAAGCTAATTCCTGTAGGATTCAATGCACTTTCATATCAGAAGAGAAGAAATAAGCAATATTGATTAGCAAGCACTTAATACGTCAACCGCCAATAAGAACTGTATGTACTAATGTTGTACACTGATGTTTAGCAGCTCTTTTTGACGTGTTTATCTTGTCTAATTGCTTAAAGGAGTGGAACCACATTAAAGAGCATATGTTCCAGCAAGACAGTGTAAATTGTAAGTTATGTCACATACAGTTATTACAGTACATAGCAAAACATTGTTCCTCCAAGATTATGGTCCTTCATAAAAGCACAGGAAACATCTACAACAAAGTTTAACTTCAATTTCAATTCAAATTAGCCTTTACATTAGCAGAAAAATGCCAAGTTTGGCCTCTGTAGGGGATGTGCACTTACTTTCTCATATAAGGCTTCTACTTTACAGCAGCCATTGTAACAACACAAGATCTTACTGGCTTTTAATTCATATCCCTTGCTAAACTGCATGGCATTTTGTATTGTCTTGTTGGAATATTCATCATTTGTTGTAGTTCCCATCCTTTAAGTGAGCAGACACGGTTGAATATGTGTCAATAAATGTGAGCAATTCTTTCTAAATGCTATTTATTTTATTATTTTATTGTCCAGTGATTTTGTGTTCAGTGCGGAATTGGCCAGTAATGTCTCTATAGTATTTAGTCTGTAGAAAATACCTAAGATACAAACAGTACTATAGACAATATACTGTACACAATTTACAATGGCCTATACAATTAGCATTATACAATACACAGTGGACAGTAAATATTACGCATTTTACAATCAACCGGACACTGTACTATATGCAGTAGATGATATACAGTATACAAGCATTAATTTGAAGGTTTTTTTAATAAGGCAGCATTGTTTATACTCTCTTCTCTCTTTTTGCTTCTAGTTGACAATTCTCACAGAAATCACCCATTGCCATAGCAGTGAAAAGGCGGGGCTTCTGAACCCCGCCCACCCAGGAACCGGAAGCATCTACCACAGTGAAAACTTCAACCTGAAGCTTTCTCCTCCACCACTGGTGGAAGAGTAGGACAGACTCCTCCCATTCGTACAGTTTCTCAATAAAAAAAGCATTACATTATCTACACAAACTGACATCTCTGCTTTTTGTCTTTGGTGCAGCAGCATGAATTTAACCATTCATTCAGAGGCCCATGTACAGCATCCGTGTCTGTTTTCCCTGTTCAGACATGTGGTTTAGCTCATCAGACTCTTCAGGAGCTGCCTGTGGTGTGTTACCATGTGATAAGGTACTTTCCTAGGGTCTATTAGGGACCTGATCGTAAAATAATGGTGTGGAGATCAACAATTGTAGTGTTCAACAATCAGACTGTAGGGCATTCGATCTCTTGGTTCAGTTCATTGGGTGCATCTGAACAAAGTAAATACTCTCATTTCTGGACCAAAACGAGCATGGCAAGAATTTTTTTTTTCTATTTGAACAAGCAAATACTTTTCTTTTTTTTTAAATCAAATGTTCAACACTTTAAAAAAAAGTTATATTCCTTTGTGGAGAAAATAATTAATACCCTTCACCTTAGAATTTACTTCTTGTAGACATGTTCCCCAATCGTCAACCAGTCTCTGGCATTGATTTGTTGAAATTTATATCCATTTTTCCAAACAAAAGTGTTTGATTTGCAAGATGTTTGGAGAACTTTTGGACAAATTATCTTCAAAAACGTTTTTGATATGTTGCTGAATTTCTAACAGAATCAATGACAACAAGCAACAAGCTGCCCATTAACAAAGGCTGGAAAGCAACTCCAAAATTCTCCAGAACAGCCATCTTTAGTCCATGTTACTGTGGCAAAACAATTCTATTTTAATTTCTATTTTTTATTCCAAACACTCCTTGACCTGTATGTTCTTTGGCACATTTCAGTCTTCCTCATGTCCTTTTTGAAGGTCAGACATTCATTCCATAAAGGTGAAGTTTGTCCAATCTCTTTCTGGTATTCAATTCCACATTAAACAGGTGCAGTAGTTTCCTGCAGATCCACCAAATATTGTGGTTCTTGGAGAAGTCAGATGTCTGCTCTCTTGTTGAATTTGTTGGGGCTGGCAGACCTTGAAAAACTAGACACTAGATATTTCAATAGCAAAGAAGATACTACAGCATGCAGGTTCCGTATGCAGGAATTTCTAATCAACACCACCTAATCTGGAGTTAATCTAGAATAACTCATTCTGATTTGATGGACTTGTTGTGATATATTTGTGCAATTATCATTCTTATGTGTTTATATTTAAATGATGAACATGAGATCAGCACCTCCAAATGTGAGGCCATGGTGCTCAGCCGGAAAAGGGCGCCCTCTCCGGGTTGGGAGTAAGTTCCTGCCCCAAGTGGAAGAGTTTAAGTGTCTCTGGGTCTTGTTCATGAGTGGGGGTAGAGAGGAGCGAGAGGTCGACAGGCGGATCAGTGCAGCGTCCATGGTGATGATGGCTCTGTATTAGTCCATCCTGGTGTAAAAGGAGCTGAGCCAGAAGGCAAGGCTCTCAAAGTACCATTCGATCTACGCTCCTGCCCTCACCTTTGGACGTGAGCTGTGGGTAGTGGCGGAAATGGGTTTCCTCCGTAGGGTGTCTGGGCTGCCCTTAGAGAGAGAGGGTGAGAAGTTCAGCCATCTGGGATGGACTGAGAGTAGAGCCACTGCTCCTCCACATCGAGAGCAGCCAGATGAGGTGACTCGGGCATTTAATTAGGATGCCTCCTGGACGCCTCCCTGGTGAGGTGTTCTGGGCACATCCCACTGGAATGAGACCCTGGGGAAGACCCAGGACACGCTGGAGGGACTATGTCTCTCGACTGGCCTGGGAACACCTTGGGATCCCCCTGGAGGAGCTGGAAGAAGTGGCATGGGAGAGGAAGTTCGGGGCGTATCTGCTGACCCCATGACCTGACCTCAGATAAGCGGATGATGGATGGGTGCACTGCAAATATCAATTTTATTTGTCCACCCTTAGAGCATAGGCATGTTACCTTGATCCAAATGATGTAATGCTGGTCCATGTATTCTGACAGCTCCATATCTGTCCCTGGGACGTCCCAGAATGTGTGTGTGGACGTTGTGAGGCTGAACCTGCTCGCTAATTTGGATGATCCTATTGGAGGTGTCTGCTGATGTACTTAGTGAGGTGTTGGTGAACTGGTGCATATTCAGGGGCCGATAAAGACGGAAACCGTGCCTGCATGTGTCATGAAACATCAAGCGGTGCAGTTCTCCGTCATCCCCCGCTCCACCCTCCCTGACTCAGAAAGGGAATTGTTCTGTCCTCAAAGCCTCGTTTCACTCTCCTAAACCGAGTCAACAAAGAACCTTCAACGCTGCTTATACAGCTGCGCGCATGGCGGGTGGGGGTGGGGGTTGTATCTGATTGGCCAGGCCTACAAACACGTCATTCTGAGCGATGCTGACTGATTTAGATATTACAGCATTACGCCACACGTACAATAAAGGCGAGTTTGGTGTCCGAAGTTTGTGTAGAAACGGTCAAAATCTGTTTGCAGTCTTGTAACCTCCCCAACCCCAACAGAGGCGCCAATGAGGCTGTTAATTAGCAGAAGGTTCACAAGGACACAGGCTACTTTCACCACCCATCCAAACATGCCGACTGATCTCAGGGCCACTGAAACAAAGATCTGGAGTGTTATTTTTATCCTCAACTTGACTGTGGCTGATTTAGGAACAGCAGAAAAGGGGTTTTTGTGCTCAACTGCCTAATACACACTGCCTGTGCATGTGTGGGAGGACAAGAAACCGTGCGAATGGAAAGAATTGAAGGGTGTTTCTGTGTTTCAATGGCCCCGTGTAAAATCCCCTGGATTATAGAGAACGGCTTGGCTGTATAGCTGCAAAGAAAGCGCAGCGACTTTCATCTGAGCACTAAAAGAATGGCTTTATACTTGATTTAGTGTTGTGGGGTTCACAGCTAAGGTTTCAAATGTAGGTTTTACACTAAAGGAAGGAATCGCAGGGTCACGATATGATTCGATACACAATACGTGGCCCACGATAAAGATGATATCGCGATTCTGTGATAATCTATATATCACGCGACAATAGCATAGCGATATATCACAGAAACAAGAGGATGCGTTATTAATTTACATAAGTAACAACAACGCTATTGTTAACTTTCTTGTATTTGCTTTGCATCTGCAGATAAACCGCTGCTTCAACTTCATTGCTTTACTTTTGTTCCCCTTTGTCACTTGACAAGTTGCGCTAGCATTGTGCTATTTCGGTATTTAAATATCGATATTGCCATCTGTGTATCGATTATCGAGCAAGGACGACGATATATCGCATTATCGATAATTTGTCACACCCCTATTATACACGGCTTTAAGTTTGTTGCTCCTGTCTAGCAGGAATGATTACACAGCAGATAAAATGTCTGTGGCTTGCTAAGGTCATGTGAAAAGTTCACCCCATTAAAAGTGTTGATTAGTTATTTACATACATATACATATACATACATATATATACATATTTCAACAAATAAACATTTGGTTCTCTTTGATCGAGTGCCAACAAATGAAGGTAAAATGCCCAGTCCCTGAGGCAGTAAAGTGAGAGCATAACTTTTCTACCTCCAAGCAAAAAAAAAAACTGTGTTTTAGGAAAGTGTAGTCTGGCTTTATCATTCTTTTAGAAAATAGCAACAAAAAAAAAAATCTCCCTTTTTGGCCTTTTCAACAATTTCCAAGACATGGAACTGTTAGACGTTATTTCAGTGGTGTTAAATTGTTAGTATTTACTGAAGCAGTTAATCATAATGCAGCAATTTTACCACAGTTAAGTTTACCACAGTTAACATAAAGCACAACCTGAATTATGGAAAAATTACTTTAATTTGCAGCTTTAAAATGACAAAACATTTCAGAATTATACAATAATTTAGTTGTTACAAAAAATAATTGCAATACTTATTTCATTTACAGTTGGCTTTGGTTGCCAAACAGCATAACTATCAAAGGTTATTGATGTCACAATGTTTAATAACTCTGCACATCAATACAGAACTGACGTACTCAGATTGTAGAAGCTAGAGTGGACATTTTATTCATTCATTTCATATTTTGTTTACTTTTATGGTGCATGTTGAGAGCAAGACTTCACCAGCCCTCATCTTTTCTGACGTGCGAGTGAGCTAAAGAGTTCAAAATGGGATTCCACTCAATACCCAGAGGCTTACGGGCCCTTTTGAAAAGAGCAGATTACCACTACAAAAGCGGAAGCCGATCAGCGCTTGTTCCCCAACAAAATGTTTCAAGAGTCTTTTTCAAAGGAAATCTTTGGCCTCTCCCACTCCCTCTCCAAATGTCTAGAGAAAGGCGAAACTTTTTGCAGGCTAATGATCAATGATATTTAAATGACGAGCACCTGGTACCAAATCTGGCAGCATGAGTTTAAGATGTTGAGTTTAAGATGAGTCATATATGAAAAAAGACTATTCGTCATTGTGAACACAATCACAAATAAATGTGGCCTCTGTTTTTAACCTATTACACATGGAGAAGCAGGCAGCTCCCAATAGCATTGTGGGTAAGGTACCTTGCTCAAGGGTACCTCACTGGTGCCTGCACTGGGACTTGAACCTACAACCTTCCAATCTCAGGGCCGACGTCCTAACCACTAGATTTGCTACTGTGCTCAGGATCATTTGGACAGACGACTTAACATGGTCTAGCATGATCTCAACATTATGTTTAGTGCAAACAGTTTTCTTGTTTATTGATTAATAATATTATACAGTTGTGCTCATAAGTTTACATACCCTGAGTGAAGGTATGATTTCTTCCATTTTTCAGAGAATATGAATGATAACATAAAAACTTCCAGAAGCCTCCAGAAGACAGAGGCAACAACCATTCACATACTCACACCTATGGGTAATGTAGAGTAGCCAATCAGCTTAAAGCACAAGCCTTTGGACAGTGGGAGAAAACAGGGAAAGCTTGTGCACTCCACGCAGAAAGACACCTTTGGTCGACCCAGGGACTGAACACAAGACCTTCTGGCTTTGAGGCGACAGTGCCAACCATTGCATTACCGCATCACCCTAGGTTGTAAAAATTTACTTCTTTAATTGTTATGGTTGAAAGCAAGTTTTAGGGTGTCCTTGATTTATGAAAATTTTGCGTGCTTATTTACTGTCATATACAGTAGCATAATGCAGTCGAATGCCTTGTAATACACTACTTCGCAGAGCGGCTTCCATGTGAGGCCTGTTATTGCAGAAATGTTTATGTTTTATTCCCCGTAATGTTGAGTAAGATTCATGTGTGTTGGTGGGTGAGATGGGGGTTAATAGTGCACTGTGCTAAGGCACCGTCAGTGTGGTTTTGCCACAAGTCTCTTCTCCAATGTGTTTACTGCTGTGGTGCATATTGAAGCATTAAAAAGAGCATTTCTATCTGGAGCAACGTTTCCTAAATGCTTTACTGTAATATGAGAGCGTTCATTAATGTTGCTGCTGTTAATAAAGCACAGTGCTGTTCAGTAAATATTCTGCAGCATCATTACATGCTTACGTCAAAATTCCTATGGAGGACGTAACTCGAGGACCCCGTGTAGCAAATTTCACTCAGGATTTCTTTCCCCTCAATTGTGTCTGATATTACTATATAGAGCCAGACAAGCTTCCTCATTCTTTAGACCTTCCAGACCTCCGCAGGGTGGAACTTCTAGTCCACTTGAATGGAGAATTCATTGTCCTTGATCCTAGGTTTGTGTAAATAAACTTTAACCCCAAAACTGCATGGTCTACACGTTCCCAATGTGTGGGTTTAGTTTAGAATGGCCAAAACACTACTAATCCTCTAACCTGATGTTAAACTTCAATTGGCATTAAATTAGTGTAAACACAAGCTCCCCTTAGCCTCTAATTCAAAACCTCATTGCCTCACACTGAGCGGGAGGAAGAAGTAGCTGCTTTCAGAAACTCAGGCTTCTGCTGCTGCTGGAGCCTGTGGTTCATCAGCAGCCGTTCATGCTGTTTGAAATGAAGCGCGTGGTGCTGCATCCCTGATGGGCTGATGGGGTTTCTCTTTGAGCTCCATGCTGTGGGAACGTGTGCCCAGGTGAAGGAAGGTAAGTGTGTGTCGGTGTGTGAATGTGTTTCGGGACAAAATGTGTCCAGAACTATAAGCAGACGACTGCGCAGTTTTAATTTGCAACATGTTTAAGCATAAGTACATTGTGAACAATTTCTGAGGCGAACATGGTGTTTTCTTCATTCCCTTTCCATATTCACCCGTTTGTTTAAATGTCTCTGACATGGACTTGCTGAAATGTGTAACCACTCTTCTGTATAAAATTAAAAAAATTTTTTTTTATAAAAGTTGAGGTTAAGATGATTGAGGGTTTACTGCCCTTTGAAAATCCCAACATTACATTTGAAAATACATTTCAGATGGATTAAAAAACATCTTTCTTCTTTCTTAGCCATTGATTAGTGTGCTTAGGATCATTACCCTGCTTTTGGACAGATGTCCTCACATGATATTCAAGCACTGTTTGATTTGATGAAGAATTCATGGTGGAATCAGTGACTGTCCAATCACTCGTCTACATTATTCCAAAACATCTGGCTTTGCTGATGTCTTTTTTGTTCTTTTTTGAAAACTATAGCGTTATGACTTAAATCAGAACAATTTTACTATGTTAACTATGTTGTCACAATTAAACTTTACAGAAATCCAGAAAATAAATAAAAATAAATACTAAATAAATAAATAATGCATTGAAATATTGTGACATAATGATGCAGAGATGTGACAGTGCATCATGAACATTATCAGAAATTTAACTTTGAGTGAGAATATGGAATTGTAAACTCAGTATCGTGAAATGAATCTAATCATGGACTGAGTATATCGTTACACTCCTGCAGTCTGCAGGGCAAAGAAAAAAAAATATTTTATGTGAAATTCATTGGTTTTTGTAGAAAAAAAGAATAAACTTTGAGATCTAACTTCCTTACATATATAACTGAATTGTCTCTCCTACCATATTGTGAGTTTACTGCATTGTTATTCCCCATTCAGTGAGAGTGACATCACAGCGAAACGTGACTTCTGTATTTAACCTGTCAACAGCGTTTGGGGAGCATTGTAGCAGGACAATGGTACCAGGGCTGGGATTTGAACTTGCAATCTCTGATCACCAGAGAAAAGTCCTAAATACTAAGCCACCACTTCTTCAGTGCAAGGAGAAGAAAATGTGAGAGGAACCAGAATCAGGGTGGGACCCGTTCTTTTTAGGGAGCAGGTAATATTTTGAGCAATGTAATGCGTAAGGAATGAAATGAAAAATACTCCGGTCAACCCAAACTATGTCTGCCAAGGTTCTCCAGAAAAGGAGAAAACAAGAACTGAGTGCTCAGGAAGGTACAACATGCAGGTGAGACATAGGTCACAAGGTGACTCCATGGTGGTAGAATTGTCCAGACTGGAAATAAAGGCATGTGCTGTCTAGCAACAAAAATATTTCTGACAGAAAAAATTACTGAGTAAATAATTGATTAGACAGCAGGCTGAAATATATTCAGTTGAA
>JBBIGC010158526.1:0-16977 GCA_037576955.1 Lepidarchus adonis
CTCTCTCTCTCTCTCTCTCTCTCTCTCTCTCTCTCTCTCTCTCTCTCTCTCTCTCTCTCTCTCTCTCTCTCAGACTATCAGAGCAACCTGCAAATATGTAAATGTGCTCGCCCATGGTTCTCTCCAAACCCCTGCTCAGATGTGCACACAGTACACAGAGCCAAGCCAAATCTATCAGCTTGCAGATAGGCCTGTGTGCCCTTCCCCCACCTACACCCATTTTTCATTACACATTGGAGCCAGAACTCAAGTGAAGGACAGTGTGATGTGTCAAACTGTGATGTAGAGATGCTATTATTGCTTCTATACCTTAACTGCTGTCATTTTGCCATTTTTATTATTGTTGGGTCAGTTCTGAAATGTCTTTAGTTGGTCAGCAGCACCTCCTCAAACACACCTTGCAGTTAACTGGTGAACTTGAACCAGGACCAGAGTGGGGCCACCCCTTACTGGTACCGCTGGTGATTTGCTCAGTGGGTGTGATGGTATCCCAGGTGCTAATAGGCTGCACAGTATATCAGCTTATCGCAGTATTGGTCTCCGCAATATGTAATTGAGCCTCTGGCCAATCACAGAACTTCATGTGAAGGGGCTAAATTGTTGCATTGGCTGATTTTCATAAAAATGATGATTTGGAAACAGGCTGCTGTTATATATGAACTGTATGAATGGAGGGTGAATGCAGATTGCTTCAAGTCAAGCCAGCTTTATTTCTGTAGAGCCTTTCACAAAGCAGCTTTACCGAATCCACGTCCGAGCCCCTAATCATTTGAGGAAAAACTCCCTAAACTGGAGGAAGAAACCTTGGGAGAGACCTTGACTCGGGAACCTAAGAACAGCCACAAAAAAGGAAACTGCCTTAGATTCTAGAGGTGGGGACACTTATAGCTAGCATATCCAGCATGTGCACATAAAGTGTAGAGTACAGGAAGATGGTAATTGAATTAGTCTGAGACATGTGAGCAGGAGGCCCCAATGATGGGTGATCTGGTCATGGTAGACTATCCTTTCTAATTAGAAAAATGTGATACAGACTTTTTAATATGCAGAAAACCATTGCAATCGCAATATAATGCTGTGTAATTGCAATACTGATATAATTGCTAGGTATGGTGATGGGGGAATAAGCAAAAAGTAAAGAAAAAGAGAAATAAATGAAGGAAAAACACAACAAATTTACAAATGGCTATAAAAATGATAGTTATACAAGTACAGTATGTAGTGAAATGTACCATCTCTGCTTTTGCAGTGAAGTGCCTACGGCTATAGCACCTAGGGAGCAGTTCAAGGGCATTTCATCTTGCTTGGCTGGTTCAGGGAATCAAACCAGTGACCCTTCGCTCATAAACCCACTTCCCTAACCAATAAGCCATGGTTGCTTTGTGTAACATACACCATTAGGCCACACATTGTGTCCTTGTGCAGGATGAGCATTGGTAAAGCCAGTACGATTAACAAAGGACACATTGTACAAAGCCCAATGTTTACACACATGTGAACCATTACTGCTCTAATCCCCATACACACCCCTTCTGTTGCTCCAGCGGCCACAGCTCATCGGACGGGGTGTTACACTTACCCCCCCGATGGGGTGATGAAATTAAGTCAGTTTGCATTTTGAGCTTTGAACCCTCGCCAGCGTGGTTCAGCATATTTTAATAGGCAGTCATAACTGGTTACTGCTGATGAATAGCCTGCGCTGACCCTAAGAGGCATGTTGGAAGGAGTGAGTCAGAGAACCGAGATATGTAGACTGTAAAAAGCCACAGCAGGAACACACTCGCATGCATCAGTGCCCACTTACGCATGTGCCTCACACACAAACGTGCAAACTGCTGTTTGTGACGCTCCGTCTCTATTCACATGGCTTTATTTGGCCTGAGTTGTAATTAACAACATTTCCAAAGATTAAAAAGGCACCAGTTACTCAATTTCTGGGCAATTTAGTGGTTGGTGTAATGCAAAGTGGTTTAAATATGAATTACTCTTTAATAGAGATATTTATTCACAGTGGTGGTGAATAGAACCAGATGTTCTGACTTGCAGCTTCATCACTGTCCGTTAATGCACAAATTGGTTAATGCTTTTAGTTTTGAAACAAGATTTTGCCATAATTGCAGGAAAAAGCAAAAGGCAAAGCCCTTTATGTCTAAACCCACACAAAACCATTTAGACACACTGTGGGTTAGGGAAGTGATGGGTCACTATTCAACTATTCATTGGCTCCAAATGATAGAACTTCATCTTCATTCTCTCTACCATAAGGAGTCGAAATCAGTAGTGAGGGATTCCCGAGTGGGGCAGCTGTCCAAGCATTGCCCCATCTTATAAAGACCAGGAATAGAAGATTATTGAATTAAAATGACGCTCTAATTTGGTTTTCTGCTGCCAAATGACCATGCTTCTGAATTTTGTAGAAAATACAACCCACTAGAAACTCTGCGAAGTTGATTGTAGATTTTTTTTAATTAGAAGTTGATGGAACAGTACCAACATACACCGCTGTGAGTGTGGGTGGCACTGTTTGGTTTTTACACAGCAGGCACATTTTCTGGCCACTTTATTGGAAACTTTTGCTAACTTTTGATTCCTCTTGCTTTTGTAGAGGAAGGGACTGTAGGTCCTTCTACTTAAGACTACATACTGGACATATGTTCTTTTATCTCTTTCACATATCACACACACACACACACACACACACACACCTCACAGCTGTGATTGAAAGCCGTATTGGCAGGGAGTGCGCAAGATAAATGAAGGTCCTAGGTGAACATTAAAAAGTTATGAGCAGAGATGGCTGCAGGGGGAGCTCCACTCTGCCGCATTCTGCTGAGTCATGCCTTTACAGAGAGAGAGAGAAAGAGAGAGAGAGAGAGAGAGAGAGAGAGAGAGAGAGAGAGAGAGAGAGAGACAGCAGTGTTGCAAATATCCCCAGAGTCCCAAATCCCCAACACGCAAGGAAGTTCCATCAAAGTAATAGTTTATCAAAGAAATTCAGATTTTATGCATTTTTCTCATACACTACATGTAGTCTATCAGATATCAGTGTGGGGTCTGAAGTTTGTTGCATTGAAGCTGCAAGTCTTATGTACAATGCCCTCTGTAATTATTCACACCCCTGGATGTGTTCTTTAGTTTCTAATAAATTCAACTGTATTCAATATAATATAGGACCACAATGAAAATAGAGAAAAATCCAACTATTAATTCAAGTGCATTTATTCAGTGGGGGAAAATCCCACATTAAGAAATAATTATTTTACATAAATTGATGTGTGCCACTATTATTAGCACCCCTGATGTTAATACTTTGCACAACCTCCTTTTGTAAACTTTGTAAATGTCTGTAGAAATGATGTGCATACTGTAGGTCAAAAAGTATCAGAAATCATCTTGAAGCCTGAATTTAACCTGGATTATTTTGAATTGATCTGAAAATAAGTTAACACAAGGAAAGCGCTTAAACATGGCAAACTTTCTGCAAAATTTGGACAAATTTCCAATTATTTACTAATGTTGCTTTGTCGTATCCAGTGTTTTCATTATGTTAAATTCTGTCAATAAACAGTAATTGTGCATAAAAATATGCAAACGTGTACTTTCATTTAAATGATCAATGGCCATTTGATCAAGTGTGGGTATTTTTTATTTTTTTATTTATTTTATTATTCATCTTTTCTTTAAAGTTGATAGCCTAGAATTACACAATGTTACACACAGATATGGACTTATATTTTAAACTGAATTTATATAAAGTGCATTTATTATCCACTTCTTTAGGTGATGCTGGAATGCAGTTATATGATGCTTTTTGCTATTTTACCGTATTTTTTTTAGCGTAAATACAATTACTTCCTACAGTTTCCTAATAGAAGTAGATGTCATGAACATTCCTGGGAGGATTTGATTGCGTTCAGCTGCAAGAGCATTAGTGAGGTCCGGTACTGATGATGTGCGGTCGTTCTGGATCACACATCACTCCTAATCTTCCCAGTTTTATTGGACGGAGCTCAATCACTCTGAAGATGACGCTCTAAACCCCTGGCATTGGACATGGAGGCTGTTTCGTCCTGTTGCTGGTGCTTTTCTATGGACTTTATATGAGCACCTGTGTGCACGTTTACACTTTAATGTTCTCTAATAAGATTTCCTTCACTGGAAAACAGCCTGCCTTGATACTTTTGGACTTACTTAGGCCTAAGGGTCAAGGTTCTGGTCAGTTGCACATTTCAATAGAGTTTTAATTAGCCTGAGAGTTTCTTGGCTTTGAGTAATTTATAAGAAATCTTGGATCAGTTACCATAGCAGCAGTTTTAGTTCTGTGATCTAACTTAGTGCGAGGGTGGCACTTTCTACACAATGAGTATAATGAAGGTTCTGGGTAATTGCTCTAATTATGTACTCTTAACTTTTGCATCTTAGTCTGGTCATCCTTCATTAGGCAGATAGTATTTTGGGGATAAGCTGGCAGTCAGTGTGTGTGTGTGTAGGTTCCATTCTACAAATCATGTTCCATGGCACTTTGCAGCACACATGGCACCACAGCATGTTACTCCCATCACTACAGAGGAATCCGACTATAAGGCGGTAAGATTTTATGGGACATGTTTGACCTGTGTTAACAGTACTTTTCTCAAACAGCAGGATGCTGAAAGACTGCTCCGTACGTTTGTTTTTTCACAGCTAGACGACTGTAATGCTCTGTTCACTGGTTTACCATCAAAAAACACCATCAACAGGCTACAGATTGTTCAGAAATCACGTACGAAAAAAAGAGAACATATAACTCCTGTTTTAGCTTCTTTACACTGGCTACCGGTCTGATTCAGAATAGATTTAAACTCCTCCTACTGGTTTATAAAGAAGCAGCATTTAGCTTTTATGACCCAAAATTATGGAATACAATTCCGATTCATTTCCGCCAGGCGTCAACAGTAAATAGTTGTAAAAAAAACAGTTAAAAACTTAATAAAACGTTCTATTAAAAACACATCACTAATCACTATACATACATAAATCTTACCATCTCATGTTGGTCTTGTTCATTTGAGCGACCTCTTAATTTTTAATTAACTTATGTCTTATTTGTTGTACCTGCACTTTGCATTTTTTTCTTTAAATCTGTATAACAAATTATATTAACTATGTATTTTGTAAAGCACTTTGAGGTTAATATAGCTTTTATCCAACAGGTGGCGCTATATACATACTGCATATCTAAATCATATCATCCTCATTGACACCTACACATCAAACACACTCTAAACCTGCTCTTGGCTACTCAGTGCAGCCCAGAGGATGATCGGTTCCTCTTTTAAGTATTGGTTCTTTGAGTTTCTCCCTTGTGCTGTTCGGCATTGCTTCCTTTTGAGTTCTTCCTCAAGCTCTTGTAGGTTTTCCTTTCTTCCCTGGTCTCTTGGGGCGTTTTTACCTTCTGAGTTTTGGTTTCCATCAGTGATCTTTTCTAAAAAAGCTCTTCGTTTGGAGTCAGTATTTGCTCTCGATTCTGTTTTGTGACCAACGGGCTATTGGTTCTTGATCCAGTTCTTGATCTAGTGTCATTGGGTGAACCACACCACATTTACATCAGTCCTGAGTGTAACCTTGATAACCCAGCATGCATCAGTGTGGAGGACATTACACCAAGTACAAAAAAGAACAATTAAGGGAAGATGGCGAATTGCATTGGTACCTACAAGCGTCGGTCGGCTTTTCTGAATTTCAGGAGATTCTTGGCAGACCACCAGATATTTTTTCCATTTTACTTTTTATTGGTGTGTTCGGCTTCCTTTCAATAATAGTTGGGTATACACACTGGAAATTCCCAGTTCGGGACCCAACCTTTCTGGTACGGAGTCAATGTATTTCTGGTCAAAATGTTTAGAGTATTTTACAGTTATGCACCCCTGAGAAGTAGTATGAAGAAATATCTGTCTATATATCTATTTTTTTTCTCATTTTTCCCAGTCTTTCTTCTTCTTGGTGGTCATTCCTTATGTTCTAAGGTTTTTTTTAGTCTTGGTTCATCTCAATGTTGGTTCTTTTGCATCGTCATTGTGCACCGATATATGCTGTTAAAGCTGCGCAACAAGAACGGAATTGAACCAAGCATTGAGCCCTGAGGCACTTTAGCCACAGAAGCAGGGATATGGAAGGCCTGCAAGTGTTCAGCCAGCCTTATGTGCTGAGGGTTACACACTCATCCTCTCAAAAAGCTGATGACAGTCAAATGAGCGCATCCAGACAAAACACACTCATGCCAGGAATCTCTCGAACAAACACCTCCATCAGCACAGAGCCTCAACGTGATTTACTCTGCTAAGCATTCGCTGCTCATTCGCAAACATGTCATGCGAATTTGGAAGGAGGAGAGGTCATAATATTTACACAAGCACTGCGCATCTTGCTGCGCTCTATTTCGGGTGCCATGTGGCCATGACTATCACACAGATTAGCCAGCGCAGTTATGCTAATGCTGGAGCTCCAGAAATATCCACTGCATTTGCGAGCGTAAGCCCGGTGGAGCTGCCCATTGTTTGAGCTCTTCCCTCTCTCGTTTTCTCTCTCTCTTCGTCTGGCATGGGGAATCGGGTATCCAGGTCATACCATCCACAACCCATGGGACCCAACTAACTTCAAATCCTCTTGACGCCTGCCTGTAATGCCACTCAAGCCTTCAGCACTATCTTGAACCCTCCGTTAATCTAGACCCGCACCCCTCCGGAATGATGGAGCTCACATTGGTAC
Source organism: Lepidarchus adonis (assembly GCA_037576955.1). Classification (NCBI taxonomy): domain Eukaryota; kingdom Metazoa; phylum Chordata; class Actinopteri; order Characiformes; family Lepidarchidae; genus Lepidarchus; species Lepidarchus adonis. Next base: position 6,748 of record JBBIGC010158526.1, read on the forward strand.
ACCACACCGATAAAATTATAGCAGGTTTTTGGTTTGCTCTGTTGGGCTGTGCAACATGGCCACAAAAGACCTAGATTTACATGTTATTCCATTGATATTGTAGTGACTTTGGGGTTGGGGTTTGCCCTCATTGGCTGCTCTGCGGTAGTGGGCACGCAGAGCATCATGGGAGGGAGTGTGTTGTGTTGCCGTTCGTGTTTGTGTGGGTTTTAGGGTTGTGTTAGCAGGATGGCTTTATTGTAGATTGTGTTTGTGTTGTTATGTGTTTGTGCTGCTGTGTTGTGGGCTTGTTCTGCTCAGTGTGTCCGTGTCCACCATGGACAAGAAGAGTGTCAATTCTGAAATGGTGGTGCGGCCGCACTGAGCAGATCAAGCTCACCAGGAGTTGTTAGGTGCTGCTCTGAAACAAGAGGGTGCACAGGTTCCTTTAGCCTTGTTCAAGGCTGGTAAATAAAGGATATTGGACACTGTCCAATTTGCATCCAACCCTTGTGTTCGAGCTTCACTCGTAGTGGACTTGGTTTTCCCTCAAGTTCGCTACAATATATTGGATTTTGTTCTAGTCATAAGACAATCTTCCATTTCTGAGCTTCTGAGCATTTGTCCAAACACTGATCAGGAGTCTGAGAGAGCACAGGTGGTTTTATTTTTGGGTGGGTGTGATGGTCCTCCCTCATCAGCATGGGGATCTGACGTAACAGAACTGGCAGTTGTTGTTGAAAGAGCTTGATGCTTTCCAGTGATGTGGCCTTTAGATGCCTAAGATAGCTTGTGTGGATCTCCACCCTCCCAGTGTTGGTGGTACCATGCGATAGGAGAAGCCTAGCTAGTGTGTGGAATTGGAGACCACAAAATTTGTTGGAAAATCTTACTGGAAAGGAAAATTTTAAAGAAAAAAAAACCCATCCTACATGTTCATCTGAGCAGTCTAGTTTCTCCAGATTACTGGTTCTCTTGTCAGAAAATGGCCACACAATGTATAGTAGCTACTTTGTGATGGTGTTAATATGAAGGTTTTAACGTGGTAGGACATGGGTGTTGTTGACAAAAAGGGTCACAATGTAAACATGTTAATACAGAAACTAGGGTCGCACTGTGGTGCAGGAGTTAGAAGGTTCTGGGTCGACCACAGGTGCCTTTCTGTGTTGAATGTACAAGTTCTACCCATGTTTGTGTGGGTTTCCTCCGGGTTCTCTGGGTTCCTCCCACTGTCCAAAGGTTTGTGAATGACTGGCTACTCTAAACTGACCATAGTTGCGAGTGAATGGTTCTGTGATCTCTGTGATTGGTTGCCTTGGATACGTAGTCTGCTGGGATCAGCTCCAGCCTCCCCACAACACAAAATGGAGGCTGGAGCTGATGGTTTCCACAAAATGGAAACCAAAGTTCTACACTGCGCAGCTCAAATGGTGTTTTATCTTCTCTTGTCTTATCTTTATCTTCTCTGCGTTTTTCATGCTCTGTACTTTCAGCGACTGAAAATGACTCACCAACTCTTCTCTTCTTATCGTTCTCCGGTGTTGACCAGAGGAGGATGGGTTCCCCTTCTGAGCCTTGGTTCCTCTCAAGGTTTCTTCCTATATTTAGGGAGTTTTTCTTGCCACTGTCGCTTTGGCTCATTGGGGCTCGAACCCGGATTCTATAAACTCTGTAAAGCTGATTTGTGACAACGTCAGTTGTAAAAACACTGTATAAATAAAATTGACTTGACTTAACTTGTTGTGAGTGAATGACTAGACTTTTCCACGAGTTACAGCCACACATCGCCACCTAGTGAACAGATATCACAGGTGTTCTTTGTTTCAGGTCTTTGCTGCTGAAAAAACACATCAGTACCACAGATTTGATCAAAACTAAAAGAGTTTTGGAGATAAATGAGTTATGGAACTGGGCAGCTATATTGATGATGAGCTTAGCGGAGGTTCTTTACTACAGTGTCCTCTTCCTCAGACTCCATCAGACTCCTGAGGCTTGACAGTGATGGGTTATTGAAGCTGTATGGATAACTTCAAATATATTCTACTGCAGAGTTCCCAAAATAGACAGAAAGCAATAAAGGGATTCGAGTGTCTCTAGGGCTCACACAGTTGTGCATCTCTGAAAAATCTGTAGCGTTTCTTAATGTGTGTGTGTGTGTGTGTGTGTTCTGCAGTGCTGCTGAGTACGCTCTCCGCCGGGGCGCAGACGGAAATGAAGCGGGTTGTCGGGGACAACGCCACGCTGCCATGTCATCACCAGTTCTGGCAGTCGAACGGACAGTCTCTGGACATCGAGTGGATTCTGCAGAAACCCAACATCAGGCAGCGAGTGGTAATACACTACAGAGAATACTGTACTGTAGAGAATGATTCTCTCTCTCTCTCTCTCTCTCTCTCTCTCTCTCTCTTCGTTTATATATATATATATATATGGCTCTCAAATACACACACACACACACACACACACACAACTATTTTCTCTAGTGTCTTGACCCATTTTGAGAAATGCAGTGAGTGCACAAACGGTCCGTCTGTCAGAAAGCTGCAGTACTCAGCTCGTCACATTCATTACAGCAATAAGTTACAAGACACTGGGATTTATTTTCATGAGTATGTTATAAACTGCACTGTATCACACCGCCATCGCTACAATAAAAAGTCAAATAATATCCATCCATCCTTTTTCCAAACTGCTTTATTCCTTTTGGGTCATGAGGAAGCTGGAGCTGATCCCTGCTGACTATGAACCAGGGCAACCTTGACTGGAGGCCAACCCAGAGACAGACAACCATTCACACACACACTCACACCTATGGGCTATCGACCTTAACCAGAAGTCTTTGGACAGTGGGAGGAAACCAGAGAACCCGGAGGAAACCCATGCAAATGAGAGCTTGTAAACTTCACACAAAAATCGACATAAAGATCAAACTCAGGACCTTCTTGCTGTGAGGCAGCAATGCCAGGCCACTGAACAGGTTACATCAAATATAACACAGTTTGCATCTTTTCGATAAATAGTTTGTAATAAAGTTGATAATTTTTCTGCCAAAAAATGCAATTTATTTATAAAAGTATAAAAGAAAAGCTATAGATTAAAAATATGCATAAAAGAAAACAAAATAATAAAATCTTGAAATCAACTCAAATATCAATACATGTTTTGTGTGGGGTTCTAAAACTTCTTATTTTTACAACAATAAAAGTTGGAATAAAAGTTCTTCCACTCAGCAGGTTACATAAAATATAACAGTTTGCAGCATTTTGATAAATAGTTTGTAATTTGTAATAAAGTTGATAATTTTTCTGCCAAAAAAATGCAGTTTGTTAAGAATATGTTATTCTAGCAAACATGAACATCTGAACAAGGACATTTATAACATTTATAACTCAATCAATGTCGTTTTGTACGTAATTTCTTTTTTATCAGGATATCACAATGCTGCGTTCGGTTCTCAGGACAATTTCCAGTGTTATATTACAACCAGACTGACGTCTTTTTTCTCTCACTGGCACTGAATCTACTCTCCACATGACACACGACCAACCCTGCGCCCAAACAGCGCATAATACATCCACCAATAACCATGAGATTCAGCCTTGTGTCCATGATTTCATACTGGATGAATAATGCATTGACTGAGCACAGAAAACAGAATTTTACAGCGTACACACAACACTATGCAGGAAATATAGAGGTTTTTGATATTTTATCACTTAATTATCTCATTAAAATAAACATCTTTACTATAAGGTAAAGCGGTATACAAGCGTTCAGAGCCCTGAACTCACTACCCAACACACACACACACACACACACACACACACACACACACACACACACACACACACACCTAAAAACCCCTCATACAGTATTTGTATCATTTTATCATGCTTAATTTGCACCAGCTAATCGTGCACATATCTGGGTTATTGCAAAAAAGACAAAGAACTTAAACTTGGTCAAATCTTCGGTTGGTAGTGGATCAAATACTTATTTCACTAAATGAAATGCAAATCAATGTATATATTTTAAATAACATGAATTTCTGGAATTTATTTTTGATATTTTATCTCTCACTGTTAAAATAAACCCACCATTATAATTATAGACTGTTCATTTCTTTATCAGAGTGCAAACTTAAAAAATCTATTATTTATTTGCTCCACTGTATCAATTGCATCTTCAGCTACACATCAAAAATACTGGAACCTTTGTTCAGGTGTTAATATCTGTACCCACAACTGTAACTGACTCTAAAGAGCCCTTAAAGTACAAAATAGGCTTTAGATATTATTATATTAATAATAATATAATATAATATAATATAATAATAATAATAATTATTATTATTATTGCTGTTGTTGCTGATCTAGTGAAACATTTTTGACCATATTTCTTTGGTCAGTTTTTGCAAAACTGGACGGTGATCTCACCTTAAATCCAATCTCGCCCTTCTTGCAGCACAGACAAGCCAGCATGAGGAAGATGAAGGTGAAGAGGCCAGAGAAAGACACAGCCACCACTGCCAGAGACGACGACCAAGAGAGCTCACTCAGAGGGGCGCCATCTATGGAGAAGAAGAAGAATTACACAAATATTTTCGTTACAATGTGAGCCCTTCAAAAAACGACTTATTGTTCTAATACAATAAGAGATTATTTCAGAGAAAGTCACAGTTAGTGCCTCTGCATGTGGTCAGTAATTGGCCATTACAGAAGGAATAAAAATATAATTAAAAAAAATTGCTGCAAGTGGCAGCTACAGTGAGCTGGCGAATGTGCAGCATGTTTCTAGCATAATCAAATTTTGAAGTTGATCTGGTTAGCAAAAACAACCCAGAAACTGAATTGTGACTTTGTAAAAGTAAAATTACAATATATCCTGAGTTTTTCAGATCTACACACGAGCATACGAGAGTGTAGATGCTTAAAGTGTTAAAAAAAGAAGAAAAAAAAAAGATTTGGGACAAATTCATAAATTGCACCAATAGATTTAAATGTGTCATTGAAATGAAATTACATACTCTCTCATCCATAAACACGGATTACATTTTACAGTAAAATTTCCTCAGTTGTTTCTGTTGTGAATCCAAAGAAATACAGTTCAGCAGTAAAATCAACCTAAAGTAATGAGATATTAATTTCCCTGTGTTTTTTTACAGGAATTTATGTACTGTATGAGTTCACAATTGTAAACAAGTGTAGACAAAGCAGAAAATGGCCTTTTTGCGTCATAATGACATAAAAACACTTTTGCTCTAAGAAATGTAAATGCAAATTATTAAATACATATTTTAATACAGGTGTTGCATTTTGTTCCATTACTCATGAACAACATTCATTCGTATTCACAGAGTTAAAAAATGAATTAATAATAGTAGCTTATGGTTGCCAGTATTTGGTAAAAAAATAAATAAAATTCTGTGAACAGCATAATGACTTGTAAGAAGTTGCCACATTAATATTGTGCAATTTTGAGTGTTTATAAGTTTGCTGCCCATACCATTTTTGTAAATTGCAGGGATATTTTTAATATCTGGTATCTGTATTTCTTTTGACAGCGTACAGACTTTTTTTTGCATATGAAATCTTATGTGACAATATATATTGATTAATATTTTGTACTATTTTGTACTTTTAAACTATTTTGTACTATTTCCTGCCTATCTTGGTCAGGACTCCCTTGAAAATGAGGTTTCAAATCTCAATGAGACCTTCCTGGTTAAATAAAAGTAAATAAAATAAAATAAAACCCATTTTCAAACTAATTTACACCATTAACAAGTGGGATTTTATTGATTTCACCTAGGATCATACAAAAAACAATTGCGACAGTAACAGAAAGTTTCACTATAGTTATTTTATGAACTGTGCTTAATTATCTGCTGCATCCTTTGCAAAACTCAAGTTATTTTCTTAAAAATTATGCTTTAATTACACACATGGTGATTTCTTTCATAAGGAACCTTATATTATGGTTAATAAACTCATTTCAGCATTAAAATGCTTCTACTTATGAAGGTCTATATAGCGCAGAATACTATACTAATGGTGTGTAATTAAATATCTGGTCGTAGAGACAACTGACGGCAAAATAACGCAAAACACATTCATGCAAATGCTGATACACACCTAAGTGTGCACATGCACCAATACACCAGTACCCTCTGGACTCATTATATCTCAATTACTGTGGGGCTTTTGGTGCCAAAACATCATGTATTGTATTTCTGGGCTTAACAAGCAAGAATTAAACCACCTCTCTACATCAAATCCTCTCTGACATGCAGGACAATAAGAAATAATTAAAAGTGATGAGAGCAAGAGCAAATGGAATGCATTATTGCGCCACAGGAACGGTTGCGCATTGTAGCACAGGGACAGCATTTCACTGAAAGCTCTAAATATAGGTTGGAGCCGCACTAAGTGCTTCTCAACAAGCGAACCATGTCTGTCTTAATCCAGCGAAAACACGAACTCTGCTGAGAATAAAATATCTGTATCTATGCTTAAGCATCTCAGAATCATACGCCATTTGGAAATGCTGGTTGCCATCTGCACTACCTATTGCGTACTTTTTATAAGTCATAATGTTTTTAAGTATTAGGTTTTGTTATTCATGTTTTGGCTTCAGGGAAGCTGGAGCCAATGCCAGCTCATTATAGGCCCAAGGCAGCGTTCACCCTGAACAGGAGGCCAACCCAGACACAGATTACCATTTACACACACCTATGGATAATGTACAGTAAGCCTTAGGACAGTGGGAGGAACCCTGAGGAAACCCCTATGGGTCTGCAAGAAGGTCCATGAAATGGCCTGATTAAAGGAATTCTGTTAACAATGTATTTTATTAACCACACAAGCCATTGTCTTTGCTCATGTTAGTGCCATTTGTTTCTGTTTATGATAAGATAAGATAAGATAAGATAAGATAAGATAAGATAAGATAAGATAATCCTTTATTGTCCCACAAGTGGGAAATTTCACAATGTTACAGCAGCAAACAGAGTATTAGAAAAAAACCAATAAGTAAAACAGTTACGGGTGAGATAAAGATAAAGGCTAAAAATAAAATAATATACTAATACAAAAAAAAGATATAAAAAGTATTTATACACAATAAATAAGGCAAATGTTAAGAGTAAAACATTAACATTTGATGTTTTTCCCATTCTGAAAGTATTACCATGGTAAAGATCTGAGCTACCATCTGAAATGCATTCTCCACTTACCAAATCCAACCTACCACACCATTTCCAACCTAAAATACCTGAAACATCATCTCCAACCCATTACACCTGCTCTATTATTTCCAATCCAATCAACCATAACTACATAAGCCTCCATTTTATTCTACTATTTCAATCTCTTTGAGCATATAAGACCCAAGTGCATAAAGAACCACGATTGTAAATGATTGTTAGTAACTTATCTATCAGAATGAGGACAAATTAAAATAAGGAACACAACCATGGCATCAAACTCTCGACTCTTGAGGGACAAAGGAGCATCGGATATGCCAACATAACCCATGAACCCCACACCCACACCTAGCTAATGACTTATCACAGCTCCTCTGTAAAAGGAGTTTCTGATTCAGTTTGCCACAACAGCTTACCCCGGGCATGGAGCGCATCTCCTCCTCAAAGGGGGAGCATGAGTTTAGCTCCCCTACCAAGGAGACCCAAAGATGTTGGCACGCTGAAACACAACAGGAGGCCCTGTCTGGTCACCCTGCTGGGAATTAGAAAGTGTATAGCTGGTTTTGTGACCGGCTACACTAAGAATCTGCGGCGGCCAAAAGGGACGATCATGCTGATAAGGCTTCTGCCCAGTCGGAACTCATTAGTACTGATTGCCCCCATGAGCAGCAACCACCATTCTCCTCCAGTAGATGGTGACATAGCCTTTGGGAAAGATGCCTCAGCAGGTGAGTGGAAAACATGCCCCTCGGCTGGTGCTTGGTCAATGACCATCACAAGCTCGGATGCCGCTTCTTACAGAACCTTTGAACATTTCTAAAGTTCTATGCCAATTCCATGTCACCCATAAAAAAGCACTTCGACACCAAATCTGTTTCTTTTGTGGTATTTAACCAGAAACTTCTTGGAGAACCTATTATTTCCAACCTACCCTGCTATTCAGATGTCTCAATCATTTCAGACAAACTGACCACGACACCGTACCTGTTCCACCACATCCAGTCTACAAAGCCTGACTCACCGTTTGATTCACACCTTTGTAGACTTTGTAACACTGATGACACACCATAGCTGACCTACTACACCCAACCATATCTGATTCACAATTTCACATACACTTTACTTGACTCACCATTTCAGGCCCAATCTCATATTTACGTTCACACATTTGGCTGATGCCTTTTTCCACACTGATCAGCCATAACATTAAGACCTCCTGCTTAATAGTGAGCAGGTCCCTCCTGCTGCTGAAACAGCTCTGACTGTGGTGCATGTTGTGTCCTGACCATTTTCTATCAGAGCCAGGATCAGACCACAATCCCCACATGCATCAATGAGCCTTGGGTGCCCATGACCCCGTCACTGCTGCACACCTGGAACCTGGCCGTTTTGGAGATGCTTTGGAGGAACTTCAAACACTGATTGTTCACTTGCTGCCTAGTATATTCCCCCTGACAGGTGTTATTGTAATGAAATAACTATGATGGTCAATATAAATTTACATCACCTGTCTGTGGAGGTAATGTTAAGGCTGATCAGTGTACAGTTTATTCAGAGGGAGGTGAATTAGTAGTCTAGAGCAGCAGTCCCCAACCTTTTTCATGCTACGGACCCGTTTAATGTCAGACAATATTTTCGTGGACCGGCATTTAAGGTGTTGGGATAGAAACAACAAAATAAAACACAAAAACTGTGTTATTTTGCAAATGTAATGATAAACGTGTAATTATGTAACTTTATTTGCAGCGTCTTCCTGAAATGCGCTAACAACGATCAGAGTAACGTCCTCCTCTGCCCCTCACATGCTCTGGTCGCTATGGTAACGCGTAAACGTTCCTTTCAGAATAAGTTTTCAGTGCTGTTGTGGTGATCTCAGGGTTTTCTGCCATGACTTTCATCCAGAATAGCGGCAAAGCTGATGTAATGGTGGGCGATAATGAGACTCAAATGCAACAGAAGAAATTTTTATAAAAATCCAGATGAAAGTTTGATGTATCAGCAGAGCAGTAAGTGAGCTCGTACAGCAGGGAAATGCAAACACAGAAGTGAACCCCAGTCCAAGATCAAACACAGCAACCGGGAAATACACAGAGAATCCAAAAACCAGGTCAAGAGATCCAAAAACACAGACACAGATCATCCAAAAACTTAGAAATGAGCTTAACTACGTGACTTCGCACTCGGCCTTTGTTCTGACTTAAGAAACCCCCCAAATGAGATTCCATTGGCTAACAGCTGGAGGGGCGTGGCCAAGCTTGTCAGAATTTCAGCGACTTCGATCTCTGCCAATCACCAGAGGGAACCTTAGCTCCTCTTACAGCTGATGTAATTTTTTGAATTTTTTGAATTTTTTTGTATGGCCCGGTACAACATGCTCCAGGCCCGGTACCGGGGTCCACCGGTCTAGAACAAGGATTCTTATTGGTGTACAGTGGGGTGTGTAGAACAGTCTGTGTGGCTGTCTGTCTGACTCTACCACAGTTTCTCAGCTTTGAGTATTTCCAGTAGATTTTTGTTCCAAATTCATAGGGACATCAGTTGCTGTGGAAACAGATGGAATGGACAGATTGGCACATAAGAACAGCAGTAAGCCCCAAATCTCCCTTTTCATCTGCACTTTCTCTCCATTCGCCCATTCATGCCCTATCTAACTCACTCATTCACCTAAACACTCGCTCATGTAGCCATCCACCCACACACTCACTTGTCCTCTCACTCATTCATCCTCTTACTCACTCAACCACTCACATATGCTCTTATTTATCCACGCTCCAACTTACTCACTCAGCCATTCACTCATCCACTCAGTCAGCCACCCTACAACTCATCCATTCACTCATCCACTCAATCAGCCACCCTACAACTCATCCATTCACTCATCCACTCAGTCAGCCACCCTACAACTCATCCATTCACTCATCCACTCAATCAGCCACCCTACAACTCATCCATTCACTCATCCACTCAGTCAGCCACCCTACAACTCATCCATTCACTCATCCACTCAATCAGCCACCCTACAACTCATCCATTCACTCATCCACTCA
>JBBIGC010158535.1:0-16976 GCA_037576955.1 Lepidarchus adonis
TTTGCTTTGGTGGAGGAGGTGCAACAGTCTGGGCAGACATCACCAGTCAGAGCAAAACAGATTTGGTTATTGTACATTGCTCAGTCACTGCACGTTCTTACCTCAGAGATATCATAGAACCCATCATCATCCCCCAATTCTGCCAGCACAACCCAAACTTTCTGTTCATGGATAATAATGCTCCACCACATCGTTGCAGAATTGTCACAGCTCGACTTCATGGTATGGCCATCAATGTCCCCTGACCTGAACCCCATAGAGCACATCTGTGACCAGTTGAAGCAGAGACTGAATGATCGTACCCCACCCTCACGTTACCTGGCAGAACTGTGTGTAGCATGTGTGGAAGAGTGTAACGCATTGCATCAGAACATCATCATGAGACTAGTGAGGAGCATGAGACGTTGCTGTCATTGTAGCATTGTGCTGACATTGTCAATTATTGCTATTTGGGGCTATGCCTGTTATTGTCTAATTTTGGGGGGTAAAAAATATTAAACTAATTAAATTGGTGTTTCTTCTCATACATTATTTGTAATATAAAAGAGAACTTTTACTTATTTAATTAAAATTCAGAGAAAATAGGAAAAGCACTCATGTACATATCAATATCCCTCACTTATTGTGATGTGTATATAAACTGTATATATAATCTTGCAAATATTAAATGCTGCATTTTGAAAACAGCTTAGCTGCAAAGTTCATTATAAAGCATAATTTATCCTGTTGAACTGGATCAGGCTTCTTTTTCTCTGCAGCACAACAGAACTATCACTTGCAATTTCTCTTATACAATAGAAAAGAAAATTGCAGGATATGGCTCTTTCTGGCTGGTGGTCATCTTGACATCCTGTCCTCTTTTACTGTAATGTCTTCACCCAGTCACCTCTGCTAGTTGTTTACCATAATGCTGTTGCTTTGAGGTAGGAAGCAATTATTCAGGCTTGGCTGGCAGAATGAGAGCATCGCAGGAAGGCTGGAAAGTCCCATGCTGTCTCCAGCTGAGATAAGAGAACCACCATCCTGGTCTAGAAATATTTGTAACACAGCAGATAAGAGATGCCCATCAAATCAAAGATACGTGAAGGAAGTGAAGAGCTTGAGCATTTGTTCCTATATATAATATTTGGATTGTTCATCCTCTTCAGATCCCAGCTGAATTGTGCATAGGGTTTCAAAAAGGCAGAAAATTCCTGGTAAATTGCAAGTAAATTCCAGAAACTTTCCATGGAAACTTTAGTTGAGGAATTTTGGAAATATTCCAAATTGAAAACTGTCAATGCGAATTAACAGGACATTTGAGTTAATTTAAAGAAACCGACTCATATACAAATAAAGATTTTGTTCAAACAGATATGCATGCAAAAGAATACAATAAAAAAAAAACATGATGCAGATTTGTTAGTAGAACTTATAAGCCCTTAATTATTTCTCTGAATAATAGATTCTTTCACGGATCAACAACATGAACATTGAGTGCAATATTCCTTACAGCTCTCCTTTAGAAACATAAAATAAAAGAAACTCTTTTCCTCAAAAAAGTCTGATTCCTGAAGCTTCTTAAGCCTGTTTTTTGTATGTTCTGCATTTTTGTCAAATACTTTCAGGCTTCTTCCTCAACTACAATATTCTTAAAATTTTATACTTTGGTTCCGACATTGCTGCTGCTGCACTGGCTTCACACAGAACTCCTGGTGTAAAATGCCTCGCCACAGTGGATGGTCTACCCGTCATTTTTCTGATGTGTAAAAAACACTAATGCATCAGTTGCAAATACTTTACAACTGATTTATACAATTTTTATGGTTTCATAAAACCTCATTAGTACCTAGCACCTTGATAAGCTAGCCTCTTTAATGAAATTGCGCTAGCTAGCTTAGCATATCTGGTTCACAGGTTAGCTAGCTACATTTTGATTTAATAGTGGTAGTTAAACTTGAGTGATTGTTGGTGATTAGTGATTCCCGATCATTGTGAACACACCACTGCACAACAATGAAATTTCTCCTCTAACCCATCACACGTGCACACGTGGAGCAGCAGGCAGCCATCAACAGCACCCGGGGAGCAGTGAAGTGGGGACAGTACCTTGCTCAAGGGTACCGGGCAGGGACTTGAACCTGCAACCTTCGGATTTCAGGGCTAAAGTCCTAACCACTAGGCCACCACTGCATAAGATCATCAAAACTTAGTCCTTGGGCTCAAATGTGTGGTTCAATAGTCTCAAAAAAGTAGCTCAGAATTCAGTATTCTAGAAATCATGTGCATGTGATGATGAAATGCACAATGCATGTAGAGAATGTGGCCTCAGTAGCCCTGCAGTAAGTAGTGTGGTGTGTGCCTGTGACTGAGGAATATGTAATAACTGATAACTTATATTTCCAATCTGATTGTTTTAGCCAAGATTATGCTACAATATATTCAACTTTAGAAACTTCCTGTTTATTCACATACATTTCCATGGAAATTTTCCCAGATTTTGCAACCCCAATTGTACAACACATTGACATACTCAGATCATAACATTAATACCACTGCCAAATGAAGAGAAGAACATTGATTAGCTATTTAATTACTATGGCACCAGTCAGGGGGTGGGATATATGAACACTTGAAGTCATCATACTTGCAGCAGGAGTGTAAGGATCTGAGGACCTCATTGTGATGGCTAGAGCATCTCCAGAACAGCAGGTCTTGCGGTGTGCAGTAGTTAGTGTCTACCAACAGTAAGACAGTGCCTACCAAAAAAAAGAGAGAGTCCGGGGCACCCAAGGCTCACTGATGCATGTGAAGGCTTGGCCGTCTGGTCTGATCTCAAAGAGGTAATGCTGGATCTGACAGCCTAGTCAATATTAAGCAGGTGGTGTTAATGTTATGGCTGATTAGTCTCGTTTATGCCGATTGTGCTCTATAACATACAGAGAAGCAACAAAACCATATGAACACACACACAACTTGAACGATTTTCCAAATGTATAAAATATTTTAATTCCTTCCTCATTCACAACATTGTTTAAGACAATTAAAAGATTATTTGTATGATCTGAATCAACTTCCTTCCATCCGTTAATACATTAGTAAAAATCCACAGTAGAAAACCATCCCCCCCAAGACACACATACATACACACAAATACACCCAGTACCACATAAGCAGTAACAGCTATTGAATTTATGGCTAGAAGTGGACTTGATCACGTGTCACCCCTTAATTTCCCATCAACCTTGAAATAAACTCAATTATCAGTAACAAAAACACAGAAAAAATGAATAAATAACAGGCGATGTGCGCTGAACGAATCAGAAAATTCATTACACCACATCACTCAAGGCAGCCGATAAAGTGACCTCTTCCCTGACCAGACCAGCTGAGCACAGACCAGGTATCGACAAAAATGAGAAAGTCAAATGCTGAATATTACTGGAAAGAGGACGAGTTCAACCAGAAAGGTTCGCATTAACCATGAAGCAGCAAATCAAGTGAAAAAAAATGAAAGATTAAACACTAAATTTCCCAGAGCCAGGTAGAGGAGGAAAATCAGAAATCTGGCTTTTTTACACCAACAAACCGTTTAAAAACATAGGAAGGTCTATTTTTTTTTAGCAATCCTTGTATTTTGACCAATAATCTCTAGTTTTTTGGAGAAAATTTCTAACATAGAGCAATATAAAATTTCATTAATCATTTCATTATTTTCGTACAATGAGATCAGAATCACCGGTATTGGCAGATATTTGCTGAAAATGATCGGCAGATAAGTACATAAAAGACATCGACAGCGGCCTGTTCCTAATCTTTCTAGCACCATTTAATCTTCTACTTTAGTGTCATTTATTACCATTTTTCTATATGGTTTTGGTGATACTGGAATCCTGAAGTAAAATAACAAAATGTTTCTCATTTTCATGCTTTATAGTAATAACTATTACTTTTTTGAAAATTAGATTTGTCCAATCCAGGGACATGTCATCCTGATGTCAGCATTTTGTAAAATTATTTTGTATCTTAGAAGAAACGCAGTGTATTGGCAGATTTGTACGTGAAAAAGATTGATTATCTGCGTTAGCCTACAAATCCCACAATTGGTGCAACCATAAAGGTTAGTAATTTGAGAAAAAAGTAATAATGTTTTAGAAAAAAATACGTTTTCTTAATCATTAGAATGTCAGTGCTCATCACAGAATGGATAGACAGACAAATGGACACATAAATAGAGCTGGAAGCTGCTGTGCAGGTGTGCAGTCCATTACTCTACAGCAGGGGTGTCCAGCTCCAGGCCTGGCGGGGACGGTTTCTAGCAGTTTGGTAGTTCCCCTGCACACCTAGCTGAACTCACCTGTTCAGGTGTAGGGAGTGTGTTTGAGGAGGAGAACTATCAAACTGTGCTAGAAACCGGCCCTCCAGGACTGAAATTGCCCACCACTAATGATCCCGCCTGCAAGTCGTGAAGTATCCCTGTGGATCAGACTCCAGCTTCTATGAGCTGAATGGCTGTAATTCAGTCAGACGTGTGTAGCAGCTGCTGGATGTGTCCCCTCCTGAGGATACTTTATATGCTGAAGAACATTATGGAATAACTTCTTACTCTTTTCACCATTATATACTTTCTTTTTTTTTGCATTTAATTTAAATCTGCAATGACAGGTTGACTACCATTACTCACACCCCTCACATTGGAGCTACTACGGTTTATTTTACACTACAAAAATCCAGAAAGAGAAGAGCCAAACACACTGGATGGATACTGGGGGGATTCCAGTGCAGTTCTTTCAGCATATAAGCAGTCGCCTGAGCTGTTAATCAATTAATTTACTGGAAAATATACTTGTACATTCACAGCAGTCGATATTTCCACTAGCAACAATATATTTATTCGAATGTGGGCTTTGTTTTCCCTGAATTTAGCAGAATGTCAGTAATCTAGGGCTGCAACTTTTAGTTCAAATAGCTTTTACTTTAAGGTTCTTCCCAAAACATGCAGTATGTTAAAAACCCACGACAACTGACAAGTAACTATTTATATTGAGTTATAAATGTTGTACGGGATGCATGTGGCCATATTGACAAACTGCAGTACACTACAGGAAGCATAGGCGATATGGCTTTAGTTTTTGAATGGTCAAAAAAAATTTAAATACAAGAAAAAATGCTTGTTGCATAAACAGAATGATTCATTTTGAACGCTGTGGCAAAAGATATGGTGGTGTAACTGATTATGAAATGAATTGAATAAAAGAGAAATAATTATTTGATTACAGAATGAGTCAATGCAGCCCTAGACTAAGCTGAGCAGTTAGTCCGCCTTAGTCACTGTAACTCTCCAAATGACAATACTGCAGACGTCCAGCCCATTAAGTCCTTCAGTAAACCATCCACGGCACAGTCAGTGGTGTATATGGCAGTATAAAGGCATGCTCCACTATCTCCCCCACTTCGACTAATGTCCTCCCACTAAAAAGGCTGTGGTGCCACAGACGGCTCCGGTTGAGGGTCAGTGTTGGTGTGCGTATGTGTTTGAACATAAGCAGTGTAAAATATCAGCAGCTGTCCATTTCCCCATCCTGGAGAAAAAAAGAGGCCATTGTTGAACCTTTTGGTCCGAACAGGACAGTGCCCTGCAGCAGAGATCGCTGCCGTTTCGTCCTGGCAGGAGTGTTGGTGATCATCAGTGCTACCTGGGATTTTCTGGAAGGAGCTTCTGAAACAAACGAGCCACAGCCACGTCCACCCTCATGACCAGAGTGACTCCCACCAGGAGGAATGCACTGCTCAGAATGAAGCCGCTTGCCTCGAACATCAACCTAGGGGTGCGCGCGCACACACACACACACACACACACACACACAAAGCAAAATTTCAGAATAAAGTGAAATGTGTGTCTGTGCGTGTGTGCATGCGTGAGTGTGAGAGAGAGAGAGAGAGAGAGACTGGTCACTCACTTGGGTGCAAACACTTTCCACACCATGAGGTGTCTCCTGAGGATGGCTGCAGCACATACTGACGCCAGGACCTGATGGTGAGACACAGACCTGAGTTAGGTAGGTCGGTCAGACAGAAAGACACAGAGACCCCAATAGCTACACCAGGAGGTCCAGGGGTGTGCTTTACAAAGCATGTGTGTGTGTGTGTACCTGTGCTCCACTGATGAAGAGGTAGCGCGCCACAAGCTGCAGTAGCGCCGAACTGAACTGCTGGGGGTTCTCACGCAGTCTCATCTCCATGACAACATCCCCATCCTCACCCGAACGACTGGATCGAGTACCGCGCACCTCACACACCAGAGGCCAGAACAGTAGCAATGGACAGCCAACTACACACACACGCACACACACACACACACACAGTCAGATGGAAGAGAACACAATGTCAGAAAGAAAACAGCACTCCCTAGAGGGCACACACAATGAGCAACTTTTAACATTTAAATATTTCCCATGTTTTTATTATATTTTATGCCTCACAACACCACGATCCCACCCTTCATCTAGTCCTGTGTGATGTCCTAGGCATCAGCCATAACATAAACACCACAGACAGCTGAAGTATCACTGCATAGTTCATTTATTACAGTGGCTCCTGTCTGGGGGGCTGAGATATGTTAGACAGCAAGTCAACAGTCAGCTCTTGAAGCTAATGTGATGGAGCATCTTTAAAACAGCAGGTCTCCAGGTGTGCATTACCAAAAGTGATCCAAGGAAAGACAACCGATGAATCAACAACAGGGTCATGAGCACCCAATGCTCACTGATGAATGTGGGGAGTGAAGGCTGGCTTGTCTGAACCCAAAGAGGATCGTGTTGTACCTGGCTCTGATAGAACGGTGCATGAGGGGGACCTGCTCAGTACTAGGCAGGTGGTGTTAATATTATGGCTTATCAGTGTTATCCTGGGGAATGACAAAAGATTTCAATTAACTCTTGATTCAAAATCAATGTGAGCTGGACCTGTTCACCATCTGTATGAGCCTCAGAGCATGGCTGGTAGGATGCTTAACTAGATCATGCAGTCTGGAAGCATCTCCATCTCTTTATCCACTCCTACGCTCATTTATTCTGCCGTTCCTTTCTCATTCTTGTCTGTGGCTTTGAGAGATAAAAAAATCCCCTCATTATAAAGATAGATGCCTTTCCAATCCACCATATGAGTATATGGGCTAATCATGACTGATTCCCACTTTGTGATCCTGGTCAAATCCACTAAAGCCTACAACACATCCTTACTTCAAAGCCCTAAAGCTATTAAGCTTAATGCCCGCTATAATGAAGGACTCAATATAATAGATGGATGCAACATTAAGAGCAGCTAAAGATCAAAGAACAACCACACCTGATATGCAAATTCCATTTGACAATAGGGAGATAAAAGCTTCTTAAAGCAGTTAACATTTACCTAAAAACCTTATGTCCAAAAGTATCCAGACAGTTCAGCTTTAAGTTACACCCATTGCTGTCCAAGGTGTTCAGTTGTGTGCAGCTATGCCCAACAGAACAAGATGCTCTAGAGAAGACATGCAAGGTCACCATGTCCAATATCAAGGTCAGCTAGAGAAGGGGTGGTCAGCTCTGGTCCTGGGGGGGGGCTAGCAAAGTCTGGTAGCTCCCCTCCTCAAACACACTATCCTGGCAATGAACAGGTGCGCTAAACCAGGTGTGTTGGACCAAACGGTGCTGGACACAGGGCCTCCAGGACTGCATTTACCCACCCCCAAGTTAGAGTATAAAAGCTCCAAACCAGGGTCATCTGAGAAGAAGGATCTACGTCCAATAGTCCAATCCATATCCCAGAGATGGGTTAGATCAGATTCACCTGTCTACTAGACGTTTTAGCAGGACGACAGCTTCCTGTAGGTTTTGTTTTGAATGTATGGAGTGGTTTTCCACCTAGTCATTTTTTGACCTCGTCTGTTTGGAATTTCAGGTTAAATCCTCCTGAGCTGCTGAACCTCATTCATTTCACAGGGCAGGTGTCCATGACTCTGTCACAAATTCACCAGTTGTCCTTCCTTGGTGGGTAATAACTAGTGCACCCCACAAGACCTGAGGATCTTCTTGTAATGGCTAGAGCATCTCCAGAACAGCAGATCAGTACACTCCACTTTAAGAACCAACGGTTCACTTGCTGCCTGATATATCGCACCATGTAATGAAAGTAGAAGATCAACAGTCTTCACTTCACCGGTCAGTGTTTTTCATTTTAAGGCTCATTATTTTATGTTGTTTGTGAAGGATTATATTTGATGGATATATTTTATTATATGTTTCCTAAATATTATAGAAAACATAACTCGATAAATTCTCAATATGTAATTGTATGTATGTAATATGTAATGTAACAATATGTATTTCTACATCACCTGTTAAAATGAAACAAACTAAAATGAGACAGCAGTCCAGGCGTAAATACTGAGAAAATCAGAATAAGCACTGGAAATCATAGTGTGACGGCAACTTATGAAAATAACAATAAAATAACGAGCTACCATTCTGCAAGTCATTAGAGAGCCAGGTAATGGATGTATCTCTCCAAATTGGTACGTCTCCCAGACACAGTGGAGATAAAGCAGTGTGTTCTCTTGGATCCAATTTAGGTGGGATGATCTGGAGTGTCGTTTGTAGTCATGCATTGGCTGATCACCTGTGTACAGTCCCTTCTCCATAACTCACCTGCAAACATGATGTGTGAGGCGAACGTGTTGAAGGAGACAAGGGAGGCGGGTAGCACTGTGTCAGAGTGGCCTTGCGGGAACCCAACGAATGCAGCGCTCCACTGGATGGAGGGGAAGGTGGGCAGGTGACCTGTGGCGTGGAAAAACTGTGAGGCAGCCAGTGACCAAAGGACCACTGGAGTCCAGGGCACATTGAACACATCTGTGGAGGGCAATCAGAACACGCTTTACATACATACATACATACATACATACATAAATAAATAGGCTATTTATTTAATTAAATGATAAATAAATTAATAAATAAATTGGTTATTTATTTAATTAAATTATAGATATATAAATTGATTATTTAATAAATAAATAAATAAAAAAAATTTTAAAAAAAGAACACGCTTCTAAAGAAGTCAGACAGTCACACAAAAGAAATATTGAAAACACGCCAAATAAGAGCGAACTGTTAATAAGGGGGAGGAAACTGGAGCACCCCTGAGGGACCCACACAGCTTGTACACACCATGCACTCCCACGGATGGAACACAGGACTTTCTTGCTGTGAGGGAACAGCACTAACAAATGCACCACTGTGTGTATAAATAAATTAATGAGCAAAAAAAAAATCTATTTAGCATTCTTTGATGTAGTATCTGTATTAGGAAACAGTTTTACACTTGCGTTTATTTGTAATGAATTACTCTGCATTTATCTATTTAAGAATTATTCATAAGTATTACAGATTCTTTATAAAATGATAATAGGCTAAAAAAAAATTAATAAAGCTCTAAGTAATACATTTTACATGTTAATGTAGAAAGTGCTACATTTAAAATATATCCTTAAATCATATTTTATTTTTCTACAGTAGGATGTTAGCATTCTGGCTACTGAGTCCTGATTGGGCAGGCAAGCAGAGCCACTCATTGGCTGCTCACTGCTCAAAGTCCTGTATTTGAAAAGGTCACAGCAGTGCTGATGCCATTCTGAACTGAGAAAAAAAATTTGGCTTGATCAGGTGCGCCCCCTAGAGTCTGACCAAACTGGAACTGAATTCTTTTCTCACAGCTTCTCAACAGGTTTTATGCAACATTCATTTTTATTCATTATTAGTCATTAAAGAGGGAAAAAAAATGAAAAAAGTAAAAGAATAAAGCTCAGCTCACTGGAGGTACTCTGCAGGCTGGAGAGAGTGCTGGAGGAGGCATGGAGGTGCAGAATGCCTGCGGCCTGTAACAGCATCAGAAGGAAGGCTAGCGCCATGCCTTCAGGGTGCAGCAGCAGTAGCCCAAGGCCCAGCAGGCCACAGAGCAAGATCAATGGAGCAGAGTACACCGTGCCCAAGCCGTAGGCCTCCACGGCTGGACGCCCATCGTCTTCGCCCCCCTCAGACCCGTCGTCCTCCAAAGACCGGCGGATGCGCTGGTACAGCTGTGGTATGAGGTGATGCAGCTCCGCCTGGGGACTAATTCCAGTGCTAGCACGGTACCTGGGCGGGGGCATGGAGGTTCCACGGGAATTCAGAGGCATCCGTGTCTTCAAGAACACGGTCAGTGGGTCCAGCCATAGCAGCAGAAGCCCGAGGCCCAGCAGGACAAAGGTGACCCGCGGCAAAAACACCTGTGCCAGACTAATCAGAAATCAGAAAACTTTACAATCTGTGGTGTACCAGCGGTGGAGCCATGTTCTTACAGAAGATTGATTAAGGGTCTGATCAATGGGAGTGACTGATGGAGAGACTGACTGTCTGACATATTATATAAATGATCAGTCCGCTTATCAATATATCAATTTATCAATTCCCTCATCAGCCACAATATTAAAACCACCTAATTATGTGTAGGTCCCTGACCACGCTGACTGTGGTGCATTGTATGTTCTGACCCCTTTCTACCATTGTTAACATTCTATGCTACAGAAGCCCTTCTGTGGAATCGCACCCGACTAGCTGGCCTTCACTTCCCCTTGCCCAGCAGTGAGCCTTGGTCACACATGATCCTGTACCTAGTTCAACATTTCCCCTTCTTTGGATCATTCAGTAGATACTAACTTCTGCACGAGTAGAACACTCCACCTGCTGTTCTGGAGATGCTCTAGCCATCACAAAAAGGCTCTTAGATCCTTACAGTTTTGCTTCCAGCACTTCAACTTCAAAACTGTTCACTGGAAGCCTAATATATCCCACTGCCCAAAAGGTGCCAATATAATGTAAGATCCTCACTTCACCTGGCAATGGTTTTAATGTTGTGGCTCATCTGTGCATGTACTTTACAGTCAAACCCGACATTACAGTCGCCCCCATAATCTCGCCAAATTTAGAGCCCGACGAGCTAACGAGGCTTTACTGTCTCTACAGTGGCAAGAAAAAGTATGTGAACCTTTCGGAATGATATGGTTGCCTGGTCCCAAAGTGTATCCATTCTGGTAGACTGGTGAATTTCAAAAGTCTTTGTCTTTCCAGTTTTATGTAAATCACTAATTCTCGATCGTATATGCTCTAAAAGCTCTTTTTGGCACAAGCATGGCTCACATATGTGATCTTCTTGCTTGGAGCAATCTGAGTGGTCAAAGTAGCTCTGGCCCACACCTCCAAACTCAAGTCTCCATGTATTCTAACACTATTTCTTTATCGAGAAGAACCTTTAAAAAGCTAATTGGAGTAAAGAGTGTGCTATTATTCTGTTTGTCAATACACTTGACTTCGATGAAGATAAGGTCATAATTAATGTCAAATTATGCAGAAATCCATGAAATTCCACATACTTTTTATTTTACCACTGTATGAATCAATGGAACCAAAACTACAGAAGGTCAGAATTAAAACCCTTTACCTAATCAGCTCTGCCAAGTTCCTGAAGCTGTCCTCTGGGGTGGAACTAACTGCCCAGTGCAGACCCATGCAGATGGAGGCCAAAGGGAGCAGCCAACGAGCTGTGAACACAGCCACGCTGGTGCAGTTCAGGTTACCGTAGTGCTGCAGCCAGCGGTGGAGCAGGAAGGCCCAGGCTGAGAGCGACGCCAGGGACAGAATGTAATGCAGGTTGCGCATGCGGCTGTCCTGCACCCGCGAGAGTGGCGTGAGAAAGGCGGAAGGCTGGCAAGAGCCCTGCTCCTCACGACAGTTGTGGAAGGACAGGGAAAGGTAGAGGGTGCCCACTAGAAAGCCCACACTGAGCAGCAGGGCAGCGCTCTCCCGCCGGACGGTGGAGAGCGGCAGAGCAGGTGGGAAAAGTCCTGGAGGCTTCTGCGTGTCTGGTGGAGGATTGGGCACCAGGAGCCCATCCCAGTTCAGCTGAAGAGGAACGTAGATGCCCAACGTGAACAGCAGGAAGGTGACCACGCGACCCTCAGAGATGACGTAGCTGTCCGAGAGCAAGGACGCACAGCGCAGGAGGAGAACAAGGAGTGGTGGAGCGAGGAGGGGCCGGAGAAACAGACGGCCACTAGAGCTGCACAGGACGGAAAAAAACACCAGGTTATAAAAGTGTTACCCTGTCGCCCTTGCTGTTCTGGAGAAGCATGTTGGAGTTGAGCAGGGCAGTAAAATAAAAGTTGGTTCATATGTGGCTTATTATAAGATTTAAGTACCTACATGTACATGAGGTAAGAGTTTAAAACCTAAATTCACCCCTTACATAGTCGAATATCTGCTCTTGATTTAAAAGCTTAAAAAAACCATGGGAGGGTAAAGAATTTTTTTATAAAGCCCAAAAATGTCTCATTAGTAAAGCATACAGGTGTGAAAAAGTGTTTATGATTTCTTTTTTCCAAGCTTGTCACACTTAAATGTTTCAGATTATCAAACAAATTTAAATAGTCAAAGACAACAAAGTGAAGGATTTTATTATTAATGAAGAAAAAAATCCAAACCTACATGATCCTGTCTGACAAAATTGATTGACCTCTAAACCTAATAACTGGTTGGGCCCTGAGCAGCAACAATTACAATCAAGTGTTTGTGAAAAGTTGCAATGAGTCTTCAGCAACTGTGGAGGAATTTTGGCCCAAACTCATCTTTGCAGAATTGTTGTAGTTCAGCAACATTGGAGAGTTTTCGAGCAGGAACCACCTTGTTTAGGTCACACAGCTTCTTAACAGGATTCAGGTCAGGACTTTGACTAGGCCACTCCAAAGTCTTCATTTTGTTTTTCTTCAGCCAATCAGACATAGACTTGCTGGTGTGTTTTGGATCATTGCTAGATGATTGCTAGGACCTGCTAGAGAACCCAAGTTCATTTCACCTTGAAGTCACGAACAGATGACCGGACATTCTCCTTCAGGAGTTTTTGGTAGACAGCAGAATTCATGGTTCCATTTATTACAGCAAGTCTTCCAGGTCCTGAAGCAGCAAAACAGCCCCAGACCATCACACTACCACCACCAGATTTTACTGTTGGTATGATGTTCATTTTCTGAAATGTGGTGTTACTTCTATGCCAGTTGTAATGGGACACACACCTTCCAAAATGTTCAACTTTTGTCTCCTCAGTCCACAGAGTATTTTCCTAAAAATCTAAGGGATCAAGATGTTTTCTGGCAAAACTGAGTCGAGCGTCAACACTTTTTCCACACAGGGACAGGTAGGTTTGAATTTTTATTTGTCCCAAAATAATACAATCCTTCACTTAAAACTGCAATTTGTGTTTACTTGTGGTCTTTGTCTAATATTTAAGTTTGTTTGATGATCTGAAACATTTAACTGTGACAACCATGGAAAAAAATATCAGAAAGGAGGCAAACACTTTCCCACTACTGTATCTGTTTTATCATTCAATAAAGCATAAAAATACTAACTTTTAATTAATACTACCCTTCAACAAAATATAAAAATACTACCCTTTAATGAATACTATTTCAATAAAGTACAAATATACACCTCTTCAAAAATTACTATACTTATAAAATATATACAATAAAAATATATACATTAAATAAATACCTTCAATAAATACTACCTATTCAACAACACAAAAATAGTACCCTCCAATAAATACTACCCATTCAATACCACATAATACCTTTCAAAAAATGCTACCCATTCGATAACACAAATAAAAACTATAATTCAATAAAACACTACCTTCCAATAAATACTACCCATTTAATACCACATATAAATACTATCCTTCAATAAATAATGTACTTTAATAATGCATATGACATCTCAATAATACAACCATTCAATAAAATGCCATCCGAAAAAAAGCTAGTCAGATTACCTGACAAATATCAAATATGAATTATCTGCACAAAACTAAAAAACAAGGCTTTTCTCTTTCAAACACTCCTCAGTGTATCAACATTCCTGTCTGATTATGTTCAGAAATCCACTGATTTATCAACATCTCTGCAGCAAATGAAACCGAAGTCCTACAGAATTGTTAATAGTCTGAGAAGTGATGATCCTTCACTTAATATTCTAAATCGCAGAATATTCGAATAAATCCTACACAACATTCCAAAATCTGCTGACCTGTCATCTATTGTTTTTTTTTCAGAGCCACCCGTAATGACCATTAACAAAAGATCTGTGGTGCTGCCCTACCTGCCATGCACGAAAGCCCTTCGAATCCTCCACAGAAACGTGACCTCAGACATCAGTGCTGCAGCTCCTAAACACCATGAAGCCTCCAGGAATCCCAGAGTGAAGAGCTGACCTGCAGCTACAGCTCCACCCACCATCAGTCCGGAGAACAGGGGAGCCTTCAGCACGCCACCCTGGAGGATCATGAGGGACAGCTCCGAAAGGACGTAACACACAACGCACGCGAGGCTCAGGACCAGCAAACCCGCTGCCATTTTAAGGGGGTTAAATCGGGCCCATGTCGCACGACAGGTCTCCCTAACGGAGCTCAGGTAAGCTTGCATGGAGGCTATGAGCTCAGGTGGGTGAGGGGCACCTTTACTCACTGAGCTCAGGTACTGAGTGGAGATCTTGGTGAAGTGTGTCTGGAGCTGGGATAGACTTTCTACTGGGATGTCTTTGGCCATGCTGGAGTATGTGTCCAAGAACCGGTTTACCTGGGAAGAATAACAAAAAACCAACTTAATTTTCATATAAAACGATCTACAGCAACAGGTTGGTGCTACTAAGGCTGTTGTCTGGATACTCATTAATACGCACCTCCGGATCAGGTTTCCTATATAAAATAAAAACGTATTTTACCAATAAAACAAAGTAAAGTAAAAAATTTTACAAAAATCATTGATGTTTAAGTGTTGGTTATTTCCATTTTCATTACAGTGGTATCAGACAGTTGGGAATTATTAGCAAACTGATAATTTATTAGCATAAGGATATGGAGCATCTCCTGACAAGCAGGTCTTGTGGAGTGTTCCAGGTCTGCAGTAGTTAGTACCTACCAACAATGATCCAAGGAAGGACAACTGGGTCATGGATGCCCAAGGCTCACTGATGTATGTGGGGACTGTGGTCTAGTTCTGTTGTATTAAGTGTTAATGCTGCTCTGACAGAAAGGAGCCACAGTCAAAGCTGTTTCAGCAGCATGAGAAGGTCTGTTCACTATTAGGCGGGTGGTCTTAATGTTATGGCTGATTGGTGTAGATAATCAGATATTAAAGTAACAGTAATAGTGAAGAAGCTTCTATGTTCAAATGCATTTAAAAAATGAATCTCTATTCACAAGTAGATGCATCTTCCTATTTCTCACCTGCCTGACGTTGATCCACAGCGCCTCTACCTGGCTGACGCCAGTAGGTGCACGCAGAGAGCGGCCGGGAGGGAAAAGAGGCAGGAGAACTTGTCCGACGCTGCTGTAGGGAATAGGCACCCCCAGGAGCAGGGCTAATGTAGGTACTAGATCAGTCTGGGGCACCACCTCCGGCTCCACCTGCACACATTTCACACAGATAAGCCTTCAGCAATCCTCCCGTTAAAAAACGCTGCATCTGGGATAGAGAACCTGCTGGGACCTTACGGGAAAATAAATCCCATTTATCCCATAAACCCCATTCGTTTTCCCATAATGGCTCTCACGATACATTATCCTGCTTATTATACGGCTCAGCAAATGAGAAAATCAACTTTTTTAAAGTATTTATATTAATGGATTTTATTGCAGTTTCATGACGCCAAAGAAAATACAGTTTTGCAGCTCACGCTGAGAAGAAATAGTGCTTCAGAACAGTCTCGTCATTGCCTAGCAATGTGCTAGGCCTCTTTTGCTTCACCAAATCTTTCCCCTTTTCCTGGTCTTTAAATTGGGTCTGTGCCACACAGTGCCACCAATGTGCCACATTCAGCGAAAAAAGTAAAATTTTTATTGAAACTGTTGTCAGTGTTTGCTAAATGTGCTAATTGTGGAGTATTAAACCCGTTCCCAAGGAAGTAGGCATTATTCATCTGCAGGGGCCGTTATAAAAAAAATAATGCCGGGACACCTTCCCATTTTAAGTTCAACAGCGTTCTGGAGAGGTGTAATATGTCATTAACAGCATCTAGGTGCAGACATATTTCAGCGAAAGTGATCATTTGGAATCGTCAACTCACCCTATCACACAAAGTGAACCACATAAAATGTGACCGTTAACCCCTTCACATGTAAAGCAGTGGGCATTTATCAACAGCAGCCAGGATGATACCTTGCTCAAGGGTTCCTTGTTGATACCAGGGCTGGGACTTGAACCTACAGCCTTCTTAACTCAAGGGCAAGGTCCTAAACACTAGGCCACTTACTTTTAGGGCACATCATAGATGCCCTCCAGGTTCTAGACCAGGGGTCACCAACATGGAGCCCCCAAGGACCACATGAGGTGCCTGCAGACCTGTTCCAAAAACTCACCAGTAAGCAGCATTTAAAATGTAATTTTATCCAATTCTTTCATCACATTTGAATTTATATAGATTTGAAAATGAAAATGTTTTTGAAAGCATTTAAAACATGATTATTATACATGAAGTTTAGATAAGTTTATGTAAACGCTAGTAAATTCTAGTTCAATGGTCAGTATTGTGTGCAAAACATTGGTGGAGAGTAAACTCGCTGGTGCAGTGAATCAAATCATAATCAGAAATTTTTTTTATTGTCCATGAGGAAACTGCTTATGCAGCGACTGCACAGAGACATTTGACATAAAATAACATACAAATAGGATAAAAATACAAAAGTAAGGTATAGGTACAGGTAAAACTAGGATGAGACAAAAATAAAATACTGTGATAGAAACTGGAATTTTAATGAATACAATAAAATAAGATAAATAGAATCAATAAAAGTGGAGGAGTTTAAGTATCTCGGGGTCTTGTTCACGAGTGGGGGTAGAATGGAGCGGGAGATCGACAGGTGGATCGGTGCAG